>CABHPH010037812.1:0-11897 GCA_902168325.1 Peromyscus nudipes | reverse complement strand
TGATGAGGCAGTCCTGTGGTTGGGTTTACAACCAATGAGAAGGCAGAACAGAGACTATATAAAGACTTTTAACAGGAAGTAGCGGCTCCTTCGGAGAGGTAGGACCACTGCAGGAGGAAGGGTAAGGTTTTAGCTCTTAGCTCTGACCTCTTGGCTTTCTTCTTTACATTGATTCTGTGTTTCTTATTTACAAGACGGTTGGTTACATCTACACACACCCATTCCTAAACCTAATAAATACACTTTAAAACAAATGATGACAGAAAATGTTGCAAAATGTTTCAGCATAATTGGTAAAATCTTATAACTGTGCATGTGATTTTAAAAAATATGGAATACAGGGAGAGACAGCTAAAATTAAGGGGCATTCAAGGGTTAGAATGGAAACTTAATACAGTGGAAATTTCCTAAGAAATACATATATATGAAGGTGATCTAATACATCTCTTGTCATTTAACAAAGCTTCCAATGCTGAGATTGGATGACATCTAATTGCATTGTTGGTCAAAGGGGCCCTACAGGAATTCCCAAATAACCCAAGTTGTTGTGAAGGCTATAGGTTGCTCTCCAAAAAACTGCCAGCAAGGCCCCATGTGAAGACAACACATTCACAACTTTGAAGATGGAGACATTGAGATGGTGCCTTGTGGTGGTATTGTGTTACCCAAAATATTGTGCACGCTAATAAGCTTATCTGGGGTCAGAGAACAGAACTGCCACAATATTAAACATAGAGGATAGGCAGTGGTAGCACACGCCTTTAATCCTAGCATTCCAGAGACAGAGATCTACCTGGATCTCTGTGTGTTCAAGGATACAGGCAGGCATGGTGACTCACGCCTTTAATCCCAGAAAGCAAGCCTTTAATCCCAGGGAGTGATGGCAGGAAGCAGAAAGGTATATAAAGCATGAAGACGAGAAACTAGAAGCTTTTGGCTGGTTAAGCTTTTAGGGTTTTGAGCAGCAGTTCAGCTGAGATCCATCCCTGATTAGGACACAGAGGCTTCCAGTCTGAGGAAACAGGATCAGCTGAGGAACTGGTCAGGTGAGGAAGCTGTGGCTTGTTCTGCTTCTCTGATCTTCCAGTGTTTGCCCCAGTACCTGGCTCCAGGTTTGTTTTTCTAAGACCATTTAAGATTCCTGCTACAGTGCCTACATTGAGCCTTCACTCCTACATTACAGCATCTTTGGTACAGGAAGGTATTCTGCATGCTCTCAAAAGAGAAAGATAAACACCAAGCCAGTCACACTTTATCTACAATGGTGCCCTGCCTACAAGATATGGCAGGGTATGGTAGCACAAGTTTGTGGGAGTAACCAACCAATAACTGATTTGACATAAGGCCTTTTCCATGAGATGAAACCTATAACAAACTGACACTCCTGGGGTGACCAAGAACCTGAGACTAGATAACCAAGGGACCTAGGGTAAAACCTAGTAATGTTGGTCTAAAAAAAGGAAAAAAAACGTAGTGATCAAATGTCAACCAAAGGGATGGGCAGTTATATCTACAATGTTGAAGGACTCAAAGCACAGCTTACTATATTCAAAGTGAGTATTTTTTAATGACTAGTTTTCTGAAATCAGAACAATATTTTCAGCATTTCACACCTTAATATAGAAGTTTACTTATGTGTAGTTGGTTTACTATGTTAGCTGTGCTTAGGAAATTGGTCAAGAGTTCTCAATTGACACATTGTAATTATTTTCAGTTAAATAAGGAGAATATTTTCATTATGAGTATTTTCATGTGACACATCTAATATTTCAGAAATACATTTTAATTCTAATTGAGAGAGGCTTTACACTTTCTATTTAGAATGTCTTCTTATTCTTTTAATAATCTCTCTTATGCTTTATAATACAGATGATTTCTTAAAGAAGTGTACAGATATTTGAAAAGTAAAGATATATCTGGCAACCAGACTGAATTTCTTTTTTCTTGCAAGTTTCATGATCAAAAGAATATGCTAAGATTTGAGTAAGTGTCTGCAAAAGTCCATGTGTTAAAGGCTGGATGTCATAAGGAGATAAAGGGCACTGTAAGAACTATAAGTCATTGGAGACTTACCCCCTTTTCTCTGTCTCTCTCTGACCAGGTGATGAGTGGTTTTGCTTTACGATGTGTTCCTCTCATGTATTACCTTATTTCTGGTGCAAAAGAAATAGTGTCAACTGCTGAGGGATGGTCTGTATGTCAGATTGCTCTGATTGGTCAATAAATAAAACACTGATTGGCCAGTGGCTAGGCAGGAAGTATAGGCGGGACTAACAGAGAGAATTAAAAGAACAGGAAGGCAGAGGGAGACACTGCCAGCCGCTGCCAGGACAAGTAGCATGTAAAGATGCTGGTAAGTCACGAACCACATGGCAAGGTATAGATTTATAGAAATGGATTAATTTAAGCTATAAGAACAGTTAGTAAGAAGCCTGCCATGGCCATACAGTTTGTAAGCAATATAAGTCTCTGTGTTTACTTGGTTGGGTCTGAGCAGCTGTGGGACTGGCGGGTGAGAGAGATTTGTCCTGACTGTGGACCAGGCAGGAAAACTCTAGCAACAGTCAACCAATTATGTACTGGGAAAGGGAAATCTGAGACAAAATAAACATTAATTTTTTAAGTAGGTTATCTCAGGTACAGCTTCAAAAATGGGGAAAAAAAAATAACTCATGGTGGTTGGTAAGATGTTAATTTTCTTGAATGATACCTTTCAATGATACAACTTCAATATGTAGGCCAGTAGCAGTATGATGAAAGGAGCCCTGGGCATCAGCAATGTGACCCATCTTGGATATTCTGCAGGTAAGTCTTCAGTCTATTCCCTTAGTTTCTAGCCCTTTTCACTATCCCGTACTTCTTATCTGAAGACTTTGGGGGAAAACTATGAAAATAGCAAGAGAGTCTTTGTTCTCTGTTTTTATTTCTCCATGACTTTCATTCTTCTGATTTGCCCACCATTATTTTCCTCCCTGCCTCTTTCATTCAATTCCCAAATCGTAGCTCCACATTTTAGTGTGTTTATGAATTTATTATTCTCTACATTACTTTAGTGTGATTCAAGGCATTGGGATAAAAAAAATGAAGTTTCTTCCTAGTTGTGAGTAGAGTCCTTTGAGGCAGATTCCCAGGCTTCAGGTAGAACAGGCATAGATACTACCTGCAAAAGAGACTGTGAATTTGGATTGACAAGGAAATGCATGCCAAAAGGATTGGAAGGACTCATTCCTCCCATGGCTCTTCCTTCCTAATTTGGAGACATTATTAATATCTGGGTTATGCTAGCCAAAATGTTGAAGTTGAATTCCCATTTCTACTCAAGGACAAGCTCCCAAATATCTAAATAGTAATCATGCCATATGCAAATAAGAAGTTTTAAAAAATCAGTTCACTGCTGAGTTCAGTGCATTTCTCATTATTAAAGGTGAGAGTTGTAGTTCATTTTTAAGAATTCTAATTTGAGGAGAAATTAAGGAGTACTCTCCAAACCAAAGATTCTGCCCCATTACTTAGAGAATCATCCAAAGGAATTTTTGAAATGATCAAGGTTACCAAATTGAGGTAAGACAGTTATAATCTCATGTGGTTAAAATCAGGAACCATCTGATGTTTGCTTCTCACATCAGCATCCTTAAAGAAAGAGATAATGTCTGTTTTCAGATTAAAACCCGTGGTTCAGAACATGCTACTGCTGTTTAATCTCTACCCCAGTGTTTATTTGTACAGATACAACCTAAATGACCTGATTCATTTCTGATTCATTTCATTTGAGCCACTGCATAATCAGACAACAGGAATAGAGCCTTGAGGGGTTGAGAGGTGAGTGGAGAATGTGAAGGAGTTGCAGCTAATTTCAATATAAGATGGGCAATTAAATCAAGTATGACTTGGTCAGCAGAAACACACAAAGAGACAAGATATAAATAGAACTTAAAGATGGGGATGCTGAGGACCAAAGTCCCTTCTTGTGACTACATTCTCAATGATAATTTGACAAAGTCACCAAGGTCCAGAAATTAGGAGGAGAAAATGTAGAACCTTTAACCCAATATCTAATTACAATAAGAGAATGCAATAAAATATTCCAGAATGTGAAAACACCTGTAGTGAATAAAAAAATCATAGAAAAAATTCTAGTTCCGAATCAGATAGTAATGAGACCACAAGGAAAAAACCACCTAGCTGCTGGAATTCTTGTTAACGAAAAGGAAGCTAAAAAATAAAATAAAATAGCAAAGAGGAAAATTTTGAACTGCAATATGATTCAAATGAAAGGAGAGTCTAGGCATATTTAAGAGGTTAAAAGCTATAATTCTTTTAACACTATCACATGAAGGTGTGCTGAGACCTGAAAAGGTAAAAGATAAAAATTCTGTCTCTCAGAAGGTAAAGAGGACATGTTTCCAACAAAGATTCTGGATTCATAATATAAATGTCTTTATATGATGTAATTTGGCTATTGACTACATAGATTAAAGAAGAACAAGGACATTAAATTTGAGAGTAAGCTGTTTTCCTGGGTGTTAGAAAATGGTTCTTATTGCAAACATAAAGCTGGTCGTTATACCAAGCTGCTTTCTTGAGTCTGGTATATGGCATGGAAACTCTTCGAAGTTCCATGTTTACTAACTAACAGGAAAGAACTATTCTCAAAGATACTCAGTGTCTTCTCTATCACCCAGCAATTTAGTAATAGGTGGTTTGATGAGCCACAGGTAAGGGTGGACCCTTGGAAGACAGGGAGAGCACCAGGAGGAGGCAGAATAAGCAGACTAGTGGGAAAGGGTTAGGAAATCATGCTGTAGATGCACTGGGGCTGGGTGGGCAGTCTTTAATATGAATCATAGCTGTCATTGTCTTGACGGCTAAGAACTGGAATAGGTTGACATGCTTTCTACAGGTATTGTAAACTGCCCACTTGAATCTTATCCATATGACCCCATGCTGGGGCCCAGATAGTCCTAACAGATATATACTCTTCTGTCATAAAGAATAGAATTATTTATGAAGAAAGAGATTTTGGAGCTGCTGAGCTCTGTGTCTGTTAATCTACTTTGACAGGTCTAGTTGAACCTACTTCTGATCTCAACCTCTCTTGACCTCTTTCATGATATTGTGCTACTCAGCCCTCCTTTTCCAGTGAGTAGGCTCAGGAAAGAGAAGCTGAAGAGTCCCTCACAATGGAGGCTTTTCATTCTGTTGTTCAAACTCTAAGAAGTTAATTTTTACTAATATTGCCATTTTAGTGATAAATGAATTATCAGATGTACACACAGGTTATACATTAAAGGAAGAAGTTATGTCAGAGATATAGCATGTGTTGGGATATTTCCAGAAACAGCTTGGTTAGGAATTGGCCACTATCTCAAAGGCAACCCCGTCCGGAACAAATTGCTCTTAGCCATGTGGAGTCAAATCACTGTTTCCACACAGCTCTATCACTAAGGCTCTGAATATATTTGAAACCCATGGCTCACTTTCAATTAGTGTAACTTTCAAGAATATCTGTTGTCTATTCATTTTAATTGAAACATTAATGTTTTTCAGGCTGAAATTTGATTTTAAAAATGTATTGACTTGCACAGTGCTGAGCTAACACTCACTACCCCCTCTTCCACTGGGAAGAGAACTGGAGTTAATGCGTTCAGGACAGGAATAGCATCAATTCGAGCACCACATCACTTACATTGATCTTCCAGAGCTTTGAACAAAGAACAGAATATTAGTCCCCTCATTGCCCAAGGAGGATGTTAACCTGAACCTCTGCAAGAGTGAGGATACTACGAAAGTCACCTTCTCCCGCTGGATGGGCCAGCTTCCAACTGTGAATGGGAACTTGGTTAGAGTCAAAGATTCTTTGTCAGGTAGGTGGAAATTGTGACATTAGGGACTAGCCTGGGCTAGAGGAGAAAACTTCAATGAAATTTGCAAGTTCATTTTGATTTATAGACCTGTTGGAGCTGAGACTTTAAATGCACAGGGCTTTTAATCTAGGTATTTTAAACACCACTTGATACCATGGACTCGTGTCACTCAACAGAGAGTACTTCAAGGACAGAGCTATCTCTGAACCAGAATAAGACCCCAGGAAGGCTGATTCAGCCCAGAGCATTTGGGACAGGGTTATTTTCTTTTGTTTCAACATTCACTTTTGACAGAACTGGCTTTTCTCTTTGCCCCTGCTGGAGAGCTAATAACTTCCTTCATGTTCGGCTTACTCCAGTCGCCCCATACAGGCTAGTGCTGCTAACTCCACATGCACGTGTGACACATTCCTTATTTATATTTGTTTTCAGTCATAATTTACTGTCCAGATATCCTAAGCAATAAAATGCAGGGACAGATCGGATAGTGGGACAAAATTAAAACAGAAGAAATATGCATGTGAGTCTTCCAAGTAGCCAGTGTTAGAAGATGATAGCCAAAGCCTCCTCTGTCCTTGGCAGGGCTATTTGCTCCTGAGATTCCCGAAGATTCTGTGTACATCTGAGAGTTTCACAACTGGGATGAATATTGAAAATAAATAACCCAAATCAGCTTGGCCATATTAACTCTAAAATTCACTTTACTAGTGAGATAGAATTTGCTTCAGGCCATCTAGGTCAATAGCCTTGGAGAGGGAATTCCAGAGATGAAGGCTCTTCATAGAAAATGCTCAGCCTTCAGACCTGTGTAGTTCTAAATCAGAGGGCTTAGCACCTCCAAGCTCTCCAGCTGCTGTGAGGGCAAACCCAGGAAAGAGGTGGCCATTCGATATAACCTAAATCCCCTCTCCACTGCCTCTCCCTCAACCCTGAAACAGAATGCTGTTGAGGTCTGCTACCTTGATTCCCCGTGAAAGCAAAGAGGCAACTCATGAGGTATGGAAGCCTGGAGGGAACAAAGGCAAGTATGGATGTGTGTGAGCTCATACTTTGGTATGATGAAAAGTAGGTACTCTTCAAAAGGTCTGCTCTGTGGCAGAGGGGCTCGTTACTGAGAGCAGAGCCGCACTGCCCACACAAAGGCAGGTGGGGAGGCAAGGGGCTCACTGAAGTTAGAACACAGATAATATGTTGAATCTTAAAATCTGATGGCTATATGCGAAGCCATTTAAAACAGTGGGGGAGAGCAAAGGGCAATGCATAGATGAGGTTGAGAGATGTACTTTCCTGTGTACAATGGCCAGGTAGCTTTTGTTTTGTGGAATGTTAGTTGAAATTGGTTTTTATCATTACCAGTAAAAACGAAAATAAACCCATGTAGGCAAAATAATAACCTCTTCCCTAGGAAGATACTCACATCTTAATTCTAGGAACTAGTGAATATATTGTTACACAGCAAAGGAGAATTAAAGATGGAGATGAAATTAAGTTTGCTGATCACCTAAACCTAAAATAGGGAGATTATTTTGAGTTATCTACAGATGTTCAGCATCATCACAAAGGTCCTTAAAAGCCAAGGAGGCAGGCAAAAGATGTTAGGGTGAGGGAATATGGGAAAGACTCAGTCTACTGAGACTGTTTTGAAGATGGGGGAAGGGATGTAATCCCAGTACTTCAGAATAAGGGACATCTAGAAGCTGAAGCGGTAAGGGTGCTGGCCTCCAAAAATTAATGCCATGAGCTTTGTTAACAGACTCAGAAACAAAAGCTGAATGGTAAGTGGTTGAGTAGTTACTTTCCTCAGTGCTGTGACCAAAACCTAATAAAAAGCCACTTGTAGGGCAGCTGGAGGGATACAGTTCATTATGTGACAGAAGGCATGGCAGCAAGATTAAGGGGCACCTGGCTACATTGCCTTCCTAGTCAGGAAGGAGAGAGAGAACAGGAGGTCGGGCATCTATAATACCCCAAAACCTGCCCCAGTGACTTTCTACAACAACGATCTTGCCTCCTAAAGGTCCCACAGCCTTCTCAACAGTGTCATCCTTTGAGGACCACATGTTCAAACAGGGGTTATCCTCTGGAGACATTTTATATTTAAACCACAGCAGCAAATCTTGTTTTCTGCTCTGAGACAGTGGTACTGTGTTGCAGCAGCAACAGAAAATTAACACAGAACCTGATGGTCAACTTGATGTATGTCCTAGTTCATTTCCCGGTGGCTGTTCTAAAATATTCAGATCAAAAGCAGTTTGAGAAGGAAAGGGTTTATCTGGCTTATAGGTTACTGCCCCTCATTGGGGAAAGTGAAGAAGCAGAAACCATGAAGAATTCTGCTCACTGGCTTGCTTGTCCTGGCTTGCTCAGCTACCTTTCTTATATAGCCTATATCCACTTGAATGGGATGGCACCACCCACAGGGGGCTTGACTCTATGACTGGAAATTACAAAAATGCCTTACAGAAATGACCACAGACCAGTATGGTAGAGGCAGTTCCTCAACTGGAACTCTCTCCTGGGTTTCTGTAAGGTTGACAAAAATTAACCAGCACCACGTGTAAATGTGTAGTTTGTGCACATTTGTCTCGGGCAAAGATGGACAGGAATCAACATGCACTTCAGGAAATCAACCAGCACTTGGGGGAAAGAAAGTGGGATTTGTTTCCTAAATGGAAGGCATGCTATTCTTTATGCTTGGTCAGTCAGCTAGCATTGGGATTTTATCTCCTATACGCCATGTGGTAACCTGTTGGGAATGGGAACACTATTTAGCACTTAGAAGACCTAGTTCCTAGCACATAGTCAAGCCCAAACCTACAGAGCAGATCCTAAGGAGGGACCTGCTAACTGATCAGCCATACAGCTAAAAGCAACTGAAGCAAGAGATTGGCAAAGAGGTAAGCAGTCATATGACATGATGTTTCAGCACACCTGAAGTTCTTTGTTGTAAGAAACCTCTCTTTATGTACCAAACCAAACAATCCAAACAAAAACAATGGGAAAAAAAAACAAAGCTCTGCTTCTTGCTTTCTTTGCTTTGATTTGCTGCATGTATTTGAGGAGGTCTTTCAAAAGTGAATGGTAACCTTAGAAAAGAAATTCTAGGACATAGAAAATGGGTTTACAAATCACCAGCTCACATTAACATTGGCCAAGAGGCAAAAAATGGGGAAATATACCTGAGATTACATATACAAGGGGCCTCATTTGCCTTTTATTGAGTGACATGTATGGAGGAAAAACATCAGGTTTTGAAGTGTCACTGAGACACCGTGTGCCTTTATAAATGGTTTACTCAGCATAGTTCTTGGCATTTAGCTATTCCTCATCAGTGTGCTTTGATAGAAGGTGTTAACTAGAAAGGTTGAAACAGCCCGGAGACAAGCATTCCTGAGTCAAAGCGGGATTTGTTGACCACGTTGTCTCTCACTCATCCCTGTGACTCTTACTACTGTGACCTAGTTATGTATACATAAGTATATAATGGGGATGGATTGATGCTAACTGAACTTTAGAACTGAAGAACAATGAGTGCATGAGCCTGGGGTGTGGTCTACTGTGAATGAGCAAGCATATTTTCAACACAATTGGCTGCTTAATCGTGTGTTGCAAACTTGCCTGATGTATTTGGTTGTGTAAGCAATTATGTTCTTGCTAAAAGCCTTGCTGGGTAATGCTTTTGTTCTCCATTTCTTACAACTGAACTAGCAGAGGTTAGAAATTGGTATTGAAATGGTACTCAGTGTCTTCTCTTTTGCTTTTTAACTTTTCTTTTCATAATATTTTTCAATTGAGCTAGCCAACTGATCCATCACTTATTTTCCCTACAAACACTGAAACAAAAAGCTAATAAACAGAAATCATAGGTAATAGGAAGAATAGTTTTAGTAATAATAAAAAAGCTCCGTAACAAAGGCCTATAGTTTATATTACACCGTATCCTTTACATAGGATCACATTTGCCAAGTACTCCTTGGTACTAGGTACAGTGTTAACTGAGTGGGTAATGCATGTCATTCTTGAATTTAAAAAATGTCTCTTAAGGATGCGTTTGTCCAATACTGGCTTGATATCTAAGTCACCTGAGACTCTAGGAAACACCAACCACAGGCTGAATATGTTGTTTTCCAATAGCTACTCATATAAGCTTCCACTAAGGTGTTTAGAGCCTATCTAACATATCATGTTGCTAATTGATTTCAAAATTATTATGCATTGATTAACAGAGAACTAAAATCGACATTCATGCTGTTACCTGCATTCATTTGGAAAGGAAGCAGACCTTAAATGAATTGAAAAACAACCATATTTGTCATAAACTACACAGTTTGATTTGGTGCCTCTCAAAACATGTGCTTGTAATTCCTACCCAAGAATATTTATTGTATGTAACATTCCCATAGTCTTGGTAACTTATGTGCTTTGTACTTTTAACTTTCAATATGAATTTGTCATGTCTCTCTATGCAAAACCAAGCTGATAGTTCCCGCGTAAACAGGAAGTATACTTCAACTCTGGCTCAATCTTTACCATGGTGTGACTTCATTGATGTCACTGTAGTCTTGCCAGATTTCATTTTTCCTATCTGATAAGAGAAATTTCACATACCACGTAATAGCTATGGGCTTCTAATAAGATGATGTTCAAGCTTGCCTACAGTGTCTCAGCATACAAAAAAAAAACTCAGTCTTTATAAAACAGTTGCTGTGGGTACAGAAAATGCGAATTTTTTTTTTTTCTTGAGACAGGGTTTCTCTGTGTAGCTTTGTGCCTTTCCTGGAACTCACTCTGTAGTCCAGGCTGGCCTCGAACTCACAGAGATCCGCCTGCCTCTGCCTCCCGAGTGCTGGGATTAAAGGCGTGCGCCACTACTGCCCGGCCAGAAAATGCAAATTTTGTAACTGAAATTTATAAAAGATGAAAATGTGTTGGTTCTTTTCATGATCCAAATTGACCATCCTGGGATGAATTATATGAAAAGACAAAATCCACATTCATTGAATGCATTCATTTGTAAACCTTAGCAGTGCATGTTAAGGCTCTTTGTTGTTTACATATTGATTCAGATTTACATGTTTGGGTGTTGGGTTCATGAGGACAATGCAAACAAGAATTCCTGGAAGGAAGCTGTCCATACAGGCTGAGCAACTGATTAAAATTCTTCAATGACAAAGTAGAGTTTGGGATGTTCCTTATCCCACAGCATAATTAAAACTTCTTTTAGACTATGTTTAGGCCCTTAAGGGCATTCCTTGCTAAACTCCTATCAGACCTAAGGTCCCGATAAACAGTTAAAAAGCCTTGGAATACATTAACTTCACAAAGCACTATTCTCTGCCAATGTAAGGGCAAAGAATGTCATTAGCATCTGAGTCATATAAGAGATTCCCCTCATTGAGTGCATGGATTTCCTTGAGAAGGAGAAATAGAGAGATCTGGGTAGAGTGGGGGTGGGTGGGGATGGAAACATGAGGGATTCGTTGGAGGGGTACATGGAGGGGGATAATGTAGCATGAATTGTTAGAAGGTCTTATTAATAAAAACAAACCTGGAGCCAGTTACTGGGGTCAATGCTGGAATATCAGAGAAGAAGAACAAGCCACAGCCACCTCACCTTGCCAATTCCTCAGCTGATCCTGTTTCCTCAGACTGGAATCCTCTCAGCCCTCATCAGAATGAATCTCAGCTGAACTGCTGCTCCAAAACCTGAAAGCTTAACCAGGCTCTAGTTCCTGGTCCTCACACCTTAAATACCTTTCTGCTTCCTGCCATCACTTCCTGGGATTAAAGGCTCTTGTTACTACGCCTAGCTGTTTCCAGTGTGGCTTTGAACTTACAGAGATCCAGACGGATCTCTGCCTCTGGAATGCTAAGATTAAAGGTGTGTGTGCCACCATTTTCTGGCCTTATATCTAGTGGCTGTTCTGTTCTCTGACCCCAGATAAGCTTATTAGGGTGCACAATTTTGGGGGGAACACAATATCACCACAGGATAATACTGAAAGAGATATCTTGATATGGGGGCCATTTTGG
>CABHPH010037802.1:0-13549 GCA_902168325.1 Peromyscus nudipes | reverse complement strand
CTTGCGGTTCAGTTTTCCCTGACTTGGCAATGGGCACGCTCCGCTGGGTGAGCGAGCGGTTCCCAAGCCAGCGGCTTGGCTCCAGATGTCATCTTCTTGCCTCTAGGAAGGTCTCTGAACTCCAAGATGCTTCTTCTGCCTGCAAGTTCAGGGCTTGTCAGGCTATCAGGTTGCTTGGCTGGGCTGGAAGTTCCGGAGGGCAGGCCTGGCTTATACCCTATGCCTCCCAGGCTTGTCCAGGCCTAGTCCTGACTCTAGCCTGGGGAAGGGACAGCTCCCTGGGCTGAAAAGCAGGGTTTTTTTTGTTGTTGTTGTTGTTGTTGTTTTGTTTTCAGAAATGACCAGAGTATATTATCAAGCCACCCAAGCTCTGCCCAGCCCCTAGTCCCCAGCTCCAGCTTTCCCTGAGGCCGGATCCAGGGGCCTTCTGGGTCTGCCCAGATATGCTGCCGTGTTTCTTGGCTGGGTGACCTTGTAAGGAAGGCCCTCTTTTGTCACACTGGTTGAATCATAGAAGGTTGGAAGCTCTGAAGGTTGGATCATAGGCTATTCCTTCAAAGGATGTTGTAATCAGAAAGTTTTGATTAGTAAATGCTGGGATCATGGCTGGGTTGGGCTGTCTTTTGTGGGGGTGGGTGGATATTTTGGTTTTGTACTAGGGATCAAACCCAAGGCTTTGTGCTGCTTGGCAAGTGCTCCACCACTGAGTCCCAGCCTCAGATCTCTCTAAAAAATTTTTAAATTAATTTTGTGTTGTTTTTGTTTTGTTTTTTTTCGAGACAGGGCTTCTCTGTGTAGTTTTGGAGCCTGTCCTGGAACTCGTTCTGTAGACTGGGGTGGCCTTGAACTCACAGAGATCCACCTGCCTCTGCCTCCCAAGTGCTGGGATTAAAGGCATGAGCCACTACCGCCCAGCTTTTTTTTTTTTTTTTTAATTTATTTATTTTAGTTTTTCAAGACAGGGTTTCTCTGTATAGCTCTGGTGGCCTGGAACTCCCTCTGTAGAGCAGGCTGGCCTCAAACTCAAAGAGATACACCTGCCTCTACCTCCAAGTACGAGTGCTGGGTTTAAAGGTGTGCACCACCACCACCACCACCACCACCACCACCACCACCACCACCCAGCAAATTAAATTTTTTTAATTTAATTTCATTTTATGTATACAGGTGTTTTGCCTGCATGTATGTCTATGTATCATGAGTGTGCAGTGCCTGTGGAGGCCAGAAAAGAGTGCTGAATCCCCTGGAACTGGAATTACAGATCACTGTGAACCATGTGGATGATGGGAATTGAACCCGGTTCTCTGAGCCAGCTCTCCAGCTCCCTTAATCACGTTTTTATTCAGTGTGTGCATGCGTGCACATGTGTAAACATTACTCTCATGGGGTGTCAGAGGACAGCTTATGAAAGTCTGTTCTCTCCTTCCACCATGTTGGGCCCAGGGGTCGAACTCGGGTCCTCATGCTTGATGGTGGGTTCCACTACCCACTGAGCCACCTCACCATTCCTTTTTTTTTTTTTGGGAGAAAGTCTCATTAAGTTGCCCAATTGGTCTTGAACTTGCAATGCTCTTGCCTCCTCAGTAGCAGATATTACAGATATATGCTGCTAGGAACCACCCAAAAGGATCACGGACTTCAGAACTGTACCAAAGAAGTGCCCCAGAGTTTACTAGCGAACCCCTCCCTGGCCCCTCCCCCAAACTTTGGGCCTGTTGACTTGGGTGGAGTGCCAGCCAGCCTGGTCTGGTCTAGCTCATGGCTGAGCCCTTTGGAGCTCAGTAGCTCAGCAGTTTGGTGTCAGGACTGATCTGGATGCTATCAGATGAGTGATTATTTGCATCCCCAAAGAAGAGCCATGGGACTTGGGGGACTGTCTCTCACCAGCACACTAACTGAATGACCTTGGATAAGATAGCTCACCCCTCAGCCACAAACACAAGCTTAATAGGATTACAGGAATTAAGCATGTAAAATTCTCAGAAAAGTGCCTGGCACTATCTGCTGTTACATCATTATTCAACCACCAAAAGTCAGGAATGACAGGAACCTTGACCACCCCTGCCTCAGTTGCCCTTGAAATATGTCCAGCTGCCTTAGGACAGTAGAATTGACTGGCATGTCCCTTAGCTCATCCTCCCCTAAGGTTGGTATCTTTGCCTCCATTTGGCAGATGTGCAGACCCAGGCCAGACCAGATAGATGTACAGACCAGATGTGCACACTAGTTGGCTATGTAGTAGAGGCCGGGTCAGAAGACAGACCTAAGGCCTAGGAGCCATTGCTGCGGCGTACATGGTATTGCCTGGAAACTCCCTTGAGGCTGGCCTCTGCTCCTGCCTTCACTGTGGCCACAGAGGGACTGACCAGCCTTCACACAGATTTGTCTGCCATCCCTGACAGTCTGGCTGGCATCTGCTAGTGAGACTTGAGCGGATGTGGTCAGGGCAGCCAGTGGGCGGGCTGGGGTGGAGGCTGTTGGCTTTATCATACTAGCTGAGACACTTTGCCACAGGCTGGATGGTGGCAATACTAGAAAGCCTCCAAGTAGAGGCTCCTGCCCACGGCAGCCAGCGCAGGTGTGTTTCCTGGGGCTATGGTAACTCCCTTGCCCACCCCCACCTTCCACAAGTCAAAGGCCTTTCCAGGAACCCTGGGGTGGGGCTGAGGCAGGACACCTCCTGATACTGCTAGCCCTGGAGCAATGCATGCTCTTGACCCCAGCTGGGAGCAAAGGAGGCCAGGCATCAGAGCTGGAAGGCAGGCCCAGGTGGCTGCGACAATCTACCATCTAGACCCCCTCCTCTAGACTGCTGGGACAGTTTCCCCGCTCACAGGGCAGTTCTGAGGACTCAAAGGCAGGGGGAGGGGGAGGCTGCAGGCGGCAGGCCCAGCAGCATGCCAAGGTGGGTGCCTCCTCTCCACTGCCCTGGGGATAGAGGCCACAGAGGGTGGCCCAGGGTAGCAGAGGCTCTCCATCACTCTTGGATTCTGCTAAAAGATGAGCAGCCTGTGGTTACTAAAGAATTAACTGCTGGCTCTGGCCAGTGTCCCAGAAGTGGAAGTGTGGCTGTGAGGTCTGGGAAGTCCCGCTGCCCTGGTGTAGTGATGGGGTTCATCTTTTAAAAGACAGAGAAGATACTTCCCAGGGTGCCCATGCTAAGACAGATGCACACCTCCAGGGATGTCCCTTGTCCCCCACTTCCTGAGAGTGCCGTGCTAGGTTCCAGTCTCCTAAGTTCCTACCGGGTTTCGAGATGGGTCATACGTGCATGGGAGTGCTCCAGAGATTTGCTCATAGACGGACCAGGATGAGGCCAGATGTAGGTGTGGTTGTCTGTGCTTCAACCCCTGAAGCATCACCCCTAGTCGGCAGCAGGTGACTGCTAGGTACCTGCCCCCGCCCGGGGCGTGGCCGAGACAGGGACCCGTTAGACCTGAAATGCTTAAATGCTTGCTCTCTTGGCTACCTCATGATCCCAGATGCTGGATGCTGGTACTACGGACCAAATCAGAGTTCTCCAGAGAACTACGTTGGACTGGGCCTCACCTCTCCTGGATCCCGTAACCAACTCCCCTTGCTTGTAAGTTAACTCAAAATAAACCCCTTTTGACTACTAGATAAACCATGTGGAATTGCCTCATTAATTGCCACTTTAGCCAGAGGTGGGGTTGGGCCAGGAAACTGAAGGGGTACCTCTTATATGGCAGCCTGGGCTCTTGGGCCTACAGATCCCTCAAAGGGGCCTTACTGGCTCTCTGGGTCCCCACCCTGTGACCCTTTTAAACAAGGAACCTAGAAAGGGAGAGCAAGTCCGTCAGTGACTTTGGAACCAGCACACCAATTCATGGAACTCCCAAATTCACGGTCCCACGACCTCATGCCTCCCCTCACCCATTCAGGGGCCATCTAACAAGATTATACTGGAGACAAGTCTGAGGCCCCAGGTGGGAACTTTTCAGATGGGACAGGTGCCAGGACAGGCCATCAGCTGTCAGGTGTGAGTCACGCAGTGGAGTCTGGTTGGAGGGGCTGAGGGGGACCGGGGCCTCCGGTCATCTGCTGTACAAGATGCCTTCTTCACTCTGTGCAGTGTGGTCCTGCCGGGAGTTCCTCGCCCGGGGAACTCAGAGAGCTGTATCATATGCAGGAGGGCTTCACCGGATCTACAGAAAGGGTTTTAGTAGTGAACTGCAGATCAGGGACTGCCAGATGAGACAGAGTGAAAGTGTTTTCTCAGAGGTGGGGCTTCCTGGAGCCTGTGACAGTGCAGCTGCTGGGGACCGAGGGGGGGGCCGCCTGCCCCCCCAGGGGCTCGAAGCCAGCTCCTCACTGCACCCCACTGGCAGATTTTCCTAGCTGCGTGGCTTTCGCACCCTGCTTAGGCACAGCCCTTTATCACACCAGGCAGGGTGAGGATGACTGGAGCGGGTGTGGTGCAGGGCTACTGGGGTGGGCCTGACACATCTGCTGTTGGAGCTGCTTCCCAGAGCAGCACCTGGGGCTGGGAGGAGCCCATCGGAGAATCTGCAGGGTGCAGCAGGAGGAAGTGAGGAGCCAGGGCTTCCCTTCAGCTGCTGCAGCGGCTGAACTCCTTAGTGGCCTCCTCATCTCCAGCTGGGACTGTGCTGGGTCACCACAGACCAAGGCTTCTTGGGTGACTCAGTAGCAGCCACAGGTCCCCAGTAGGGCCTCTTCTGGTGCAGAACTGAGGAATTAGAATGGGTGGGAGTTGGCCCCCAATTCCTGGATCTCCCCTGCCTCCCTCAATCTCACAAGAACGGCTACACCAGGAAAAGGTCATTTTATTTTCATAAATACTCCCGCTGTCACCCACACTGACCCTACTTTTGATCACAGATGGGTGGACAGATGTGAGGTGCTCACAGGAGGCCCCAGCAGAAGCTGATGAATGAAGCATGGAACTCTGGGAGTTCCATGGCCCTCCAGGGGGGCATGTCCTCTGGCTTTGCTTTCAAGTTCCCATGGCCCCGTAGGAGGCCTGAGAGCAGAGGGAGGCCTCCAGAGGGACAGGAGCTAAGTGGAACTCCTTCAGCTCTGTGACCACAGGGCCATTCCAAAAGAAAAGCAAAGAGCCAAACCACACACCAAGTGCAAACAGCTAGGGCATGGGCATTACCCCCAGTCACTGGGTTCCCACAGAGGAGGCCTGGGCTGGTCCCAGCTCCAGCATGGCCTCCAAGTTATGGCTGGGCCTTTCCGTAAGGCATAAAAGACAGGTGGGGAAGACCCCACCTCAGGCTGGGGTCAGAGCTGGGCCTAACAGCCATGCTTCTTCCCTCACTCCCGAGAGTCTTTCCAGGGCATACAGCCCCTCCCTGTTCCAGGCTCCCACTGGTGATGGGGATCCCAGTAGCTATGGCAAACCCAGGCCCAGCCTCCTGCCGGGTTTGGCTCAGCAGGAGAAGAGGCCTAGGGAGAGGGAAGAGTCACTGAGGGCCACAGGAAGGAGAGAAGCCCCAGACTGAGCAGGACTAGGTCCTATTGCCCTCCTCTCTCCAGCCCCCCTGTCCTAGAGGCTCCCCCAGGTTTCTGGAGGGGGGAACTGATCCACATCTCCCATCTCGTTGTAGGTCTGGTCGCCCATGGTGAAGATGAGCTTGTAGCGAAGGCGAACCTTCTCCTGGGGCACAAATGGCAGAAACAAGGGTCAGAGCAGGAAAGAGGTCAGCACCACCCCGGGGCACTGCCCTGTCATAGCTGGGCCCTCACCTTCTGGGGGTTAGCAAGGAGCAGGACCTGGGTGATGGCTGAGGGGTGGACGATGGGGTTAAATGCCGGCAGCTCTGTGCCCGAAGGAGGCTGCAGCCTCACCTTCATGACCTGAGGGTAGGAGATGTATCTCTAGCTGGTCAGGCGGCCACTGATGAGGAACCAGCTCCCTCCCAGGGTCTTAGGGATCTCTCCTCTGGCTTCCCACTGCCCCTCCCCCAGATCCCCAGTGAGGGAGATCCTGTCCCCTGACCATGCCCAGCCAGCTAGCTGCCCATCAAGTCTCAGGTCACCCTGCCTTGAGGGAGGAAGACCTGTCTGGTCTGCCCTGTCACCTTAGGGACAGCCGACTGGAAAACAATGTTGCGGATGGGCTGGGGGGCGGTGCTCAGCATGGAGACCACCACCACCAGCACGTCAGAGCGCCCTGGCAGTGGGTCCCGAGCAAAGTGGAAGAGGACACGGAAGCCATGCTGGTCATAAACTGTCACCGGCAAGATGCTGCCTGTTGGGAGAAGGGTTGGAGGGTGATGAGTGGGTGGAGCAAGAACATGCCTGTCCGCCTCTCACCCAGGGTCTGGCCTCCCTCCACTGGGCCTGAAGGTGCGGTGGAGGCAGGACACCCACCCTAGAGCCAAGTCACAGCCAGGTTCTCTCCCAGGCTGGAGTCAAGGGCTCTGGTCAAAGTCTGGGTCACGCACTCTTTAGGCTCAGGGTCAGTTCTCCTGGAAAGGAGGGTGGAGAAGGGGTGCTGCCCTGGTCACCGCTTCTGAGAACGTCAGTACAGTCTGCCTAGTTGTCGGCTCAGGCCGAGTCAGGCAGCGCTACTACCGACTGCTCCTGAGCGAGAAACGCCTAGGGCCCAGACCTGGATCTTTCTTTGAGGCTTGGTTTTATAATCGTACAGAACCTTCTAGTTCTGGCCCCTGCCTTCTCTATGAAGGAGGGGGTCAGAGTCCATTCGGGAGGCAGAGCCAGGCGGATCTATGTGAGTTCAAGGCCAGCCTGGTCTACAGAGTGAGTTCCAGCATAGGCTCCAAAGCTACACAGAGAAACCCTATCTCGAAAAAAACCAAAAAAAAAAAAAAAAAAAAAAAAAAAAAAAAGTCCCCTCCGGTGTGACTCAGAGATTAGAGAGCAGCCTTGCATTACTCTAGGATGGGCACTGGAGTCAGCAGTGGCAGGCGCTGGGGACAAGAGCTGACCTGGCTTGGCCCTCCCACCCTCCTATTCCCACTCACTGGGTTTGATGGACTCCAGGGGCACAGTGATGTTGGCTAAAGAGAGCTCGGTGGGTGCTGGCTGTGGTGGAGGCCCAGGGGGCTCTGGGGACGTGTTGTGGAGGAGGCTGGTGGCTCCTGGACTGGGCGAGCTGCAGCTGCTCTTACTCTGCAGGTCACGGAGAGTGAGCCGGGGGGCTGGCTGCTGCTTCTCCCTTAATGGGAACAGTGCATTAGCAACTGATTTCCTGGTGGTCTTGTTAGGGCCCGGGAAGGACTGGGCTCCCAGCTCTGTGCCTGCAGGTCAGGGACTCTAGCCTTGGGCTCTAGCCTTGGGCATCCTCACCTGCAGCAAGAGCACCTTTGCCTCAGCATCCGCCCATGCTGACCCACCCCCTCTCTTCTCTAGTGGGCATGTTGGTGGGCACCACCGTGCCCCATTCTCATCAGCTCCGTGTGGTGTGAAACCCTTGCCACAGTGGGTAAGCCAACATGCTGGGCTCCCAGGAGCCACAGTGATGGACGATCCCCTGCTGGCTGGTGGGGACGGGGGCCTGGCAATAGCAGCCCTCACCACCGCACTTGCTGGGCTTCCGGGGGCAGTGCCTGTTGCAGGAGGGTTTTCCCCAAGAGGTCCAGGTCATCCAGGCCGCTGCTTGTTGGTGGGGGTGCCTGTGCTGGGGGTCGGCAGTCCATGCTGGGGGCCTGGGCTGGAGGAGGGACTGAGGGTTCGGCGCCATCTGAGGACTGTGAGCGAAGGAGACAGGGTGAGACTCTACAGTGCTCTGGTCACCACCTGGGCCCTGTGGCCCTCCCCTCCTCGCAGGTGACAGCAGAGACAGTTGAAGCAGAGAGGACAACAGACCATTTGGTCCTGAGGCAGAACACTGGGCCTGGCTGGAACTGCATGCTTAGGGGACCCCAAGTCACCTTTAAGGGAAGAAGAGCCCCCTGAGCTTAACCTTGAAGGCATGGCTGTGGTCCTGTTGGGGGACCACAGGCTGAGGCCCAGGTACCTCTGCTGGGGTTAGAAGAGACTGCTGGGCTCTTCCCTAGGGTGGAACTGCCCTGCTCCAGGGAGCCTCGCCCATACCCAGCCGGCTGGCTGTCACCTCTCAGGCCCCGGGCCCCAGCCTCCCTAGCCCTGGGTCTGTCACAGGCTGAACCAGCTTCAGTACTCTTACCTGGAAGCTGTTCCATCCCACACTGTCTGAGCTGGGGCCTGAAGGTGGTGTGGGGTCACTTAGGCCTGTAGAGAAAGCAAGATAGGGGTTGGCCTGGTAAGCTAAAAGCTAGCCATGTGCTGGCTTGGGGATCCCTGGATTCTTCCCTTTCTCAGAGGCTCACGAATGAAACCCACACTTCTCAGAGGGAACCAGTGGCAGAGCAAAAATAGAAACCATTGTCCCAACAGCCATCCTGCAGCCCACACTTGCTTCCTCTCTTCCCGGCAAGGCCCCATAGAAGCCAACTTATGGGCAGAAGTTGGAACTTTCACCTCTGCCCCTCAGCAGCTAAGAGTGGGAGCTGAGGTCGTGAGGAGGAGAGGAGAGCCTGAGCTCACGGGTCCAGGTGAGCATCTGTGGGCAAGTGCTATCCTGGGTGAACCTGTGTCCATGTGGACCACGGCAAGGTGGAACAGGTAGAGTAAAGACTGGTATTAGTCAATAAGGCCAACTGATTGGTGCTGGAGGGCCCTGAGGAGTGGCCCTTGCTGGTAGAAAACCAGCATGAGCCCTGTCTGTCCTGAACACCTCAGCCAAGCTTCCCCTGTACTTGACTTGGAGAAGATGAGAGACCCAATTTCAGCAGGTGCTCTCCAGCAGGCAGGGAACCAGCAACTGTCAGGTCTCCCTATGGTGGTCCTTTAAGACCCCAGAGGGAGGTGCTCGGTGCTGTTATGGCTTCTGTGGGGTGATGGTGAGTGCCTCCGGCTCGGCCAACGAGGCCCCCGAGGTTCCAGACTATGTAGGAGACTGGCTCCGCGGCATCTACCGCTTCACCACCGATTGGAACGACTTCCGGAGGAACTTGATCCTCAATTTGGGACTCTTTGCCGACAGAGTTTAGTTTGGCTGGCCAGGAACCTGAGTGACATTGATTTGATGGCATCTCAGCCAGGGATGTAGCTGAGGAATTCCTGTGTACTCAAACTTCCCAAAGACAGCCTACTGTCTAGGACCACGAGATACTACCCTGGTGGCAGCTGAAGTTGACGCTCTCTCCTTGCCTGAACCTCCACCCCCGCCCCTCCACCCCGGGCAGCCCCCAGCTTCAGCTGAGACGTTGCCTCTGCACAATTCTGTGTGTAGTTCCCAAGGTTCTGCAGAGGGTGATCTTTGCCCTTGTCCTGAGGAGTAGTGGTGGTTCTTGAAAAAAATATTTCAAATAAAGCCTGCACACAAAGCAAAAAAAAAAAAAAAAAAAAAAAAAAAAAAAAGGAAGACCACAGAGAAGGCTGGGTGTGGTTGTGCACGCCTTTAGTTCCAGCACTGGGAGGCAGAGACAGGTGGATCTTTGAGTTGGAGGCCAGCCTGGTCTACATAGTGAGTTCCAGGACAGCTAGGGCTTTTACACAGAGAGACCCTGTCTTTAAAAAACAAAAACAAACAAAAGAACCCAACCAACCACCCACCCAACCAAAAAGCCTAAAGAAAACAGTGTTCACTGCTTACACTTTCAATGTTCCTCACTCCAAGTGGATCTTACTAAATCCTGTCCTTCCTGTTTGGAGAAGCTGCTGATCCTTCCTTCCCCAGCACAGCCGCACTCCAGCAATCCCCGCCTTTGCCAGGCTGACCTGGAGTTGCCAGGAGCCCTGGCTTCACTCAGGACAGGGAAGGCAGAGCTGGTGCCCGCAGGCTGCCCTGCCCCGTCCTCTTCCTTACCCAGAGACATGAGCTCGTCATCAAGCAGGGACACCGAGGCACTGGGCTGCTCTGGACTGCTCTGGTTCCCAGGGTGGGTAGGCGTGGCTGGGTATGTGGTGCCCGAGGGAGGGAGGTCCAGGCCTGAGAGGTCCAGCAAGGCTGAGGTACTCCCTGAGTGAAAAGGAGAGTTAGGCAAGTCCTGGGGGCCACTCAGAACCTCAGGGTAGGGACAGCAATCTCCCTCCTCCACTCTGCACCACAGGCCTCCTGGCCCTTTCTTTAGCAGACGGCACTTGTGTTTAGAATGCAATCAGCTTTAGGGTGAGGGACATGTCAGAAATGTGGCATTAGTGTGACTGCACAGTGATACCAACTATGATAGCTGAGGTGTCCCTCTGGGACAGCCTTAGGAGATCACTCCTGCTCTCACACCTGAGGGGTCCGCCCACTCTCCAAGGGTCACTCACCACTCGCCTCTCCTGTGTCCCCCAGCCCCACATACCACGCTGCCAGTTTCCCTGAGTGGTCTGCAGGTCTGTGTCTAAAGCCCTTTCCTTGTCTCTGGTAGTCCAATCAGGCCTAGGGTATGATCCAGCTCCACACATCTGGAGCCAGATACACCAGATCAAAGAAAAACCTCCTTCCTTCTGCTCCGGGACAAACTTGGGATTCCTTCCCCAGCACCTTTAGGCTTGCCACAGAATGAACGCCTCACTCCCTTCTCGGGACCTTCATGGTCTTAAGGGGCCAAGGTCACATTGAAGGTCACGCCGCCCTGCACTCTGGCCCCCCACAGCACTTCTGTTCTCTTCTCACCAGGAATGGAGCTGGCCGTGGCGTCACCATTGACCTCCTCACCCCGGACCAGCTGCTTGTACAGGTTGATCACCTGGGTGAGATTGTCGTTAGCCTGCAGGATCTCAGCTGGAACAGGAAGGAGGGGGAGAGGCCAGTTAAAGGAGTGGGGCATCTGGATAGGGGAGAAGAGCCTCCCACATCCACCCCAAAGGGTATTTTTTCCCCCAGAGCTGAGGACTGAACCCAGGAGCGCTCTACCACCGAGCTAAATCCCCAACCCCAAATGTCAGTCATGCAGGATTTTTTTTTTTTTTTTCCAAGACAGTGTTTCTCTAACCTCGAACTGACTGAGATCCACCTCCCTCTGCCTCCCAAGCGCTGGGATTAAAGGTGTGCACTACCACCGCCTGGCTCCAAAGGGTATATGAAGGGGAAGGGCCCTCATCCCACTGCATCTATGGGGTCCAGACAGCTGAGCAGGTGTAGAAGCTTGGAGGTGGAAATGTACTCAGAACGTCCAGGGGACAGCCAGGCAGGGAGGAGAGTGAGACAGGGAAGTGACTGAGGGCCTGAGTGGATGAGATGGGATGATCTGCCACACTGGTGCTCTGAGACCTGAGCAAGGCATTTCACTCGTTGAACCCCCGCTGGGAAATGGGGAGAGCTCCCCCTCCTAGGCAGGAGATGAGATGCTTGCTCAGGACCTTGTTCGTGGGAGTCTGCCATAGCAGTCTCTGCAGCCTTCTCAGGTCAGGGCTGGGGAGAGGGGGCCCCCTCCTGGTGGCTCCTTCCAACTGCGGGGGGGTGTCTATCAGGGTCTGAGGGAGGAGGTAGAGGGACCGGGCTGGGCCTGATCTCAGCAGCCTGGGACTCACCTAAAGCCTCATCATTGTCTTCTGTGTCACTGGCCAATCGGAAGAGTGTGGGCCGCATGCGCTCACAGCGCTGGTACAGTTCCTAAGGGGACAGGGTGAGTGGACAAGGGTTCTCCGGGGGCTTGGGGCCAGGCTGGGAGCAGCCAGGAGCAGGCCCACCTTCATGAGGTCCTCACTGCTGCTGGCAGTGGCACCCTGGCTGTGGCTCATCACCATCTCTGTCAGCAGCTTCACACTGTTGTTCACCTCCCCGATGGCATTCACCCGCTTTGAGATCTTCTCCATCCGCTTCTGGTCCTGTGGGCAGCAAAGGGCAGAGGCTGTCTCAGGCCTGCCACTGGCCCGGAGCTGGTACGAGTCGGGAAGAGAGCTGGATGGCCATGACTTCAGCTCTGTGTGGCCAAGTCCTGCTGAGAGCTTGCCACTCAGGGACAGGTCCTCTGTCCAAGAAGCAGTCTGTGTCCCTTCCTACTCTCCTGCCAGAGTCCCGGATCCAGGGGTGGCCCGAGATCACCCCAAGAGTTTCTAGACTCATGACTATGGTCCTGTGTGGTTCTTGCCCTCCCTGTGTCTGTCTCTTGAAGACGACGTCCCCACACTTGACAGTGAGAGGGAAGTGTTCTTGGTCAGCACTCACAACCTAGAAACAAGGTACGGTGTCCCTCCTTGTCTCTGTAGGTGCTCGGCAAGTGTGGGGGCTCCTGGCCTTTAAAGGTAGCTGAAGGAGGTAATCCCACTCTCTGCAGCCCATTCTGTTTTAGTGTCTCTCCACTGCAGGAGGTGGGCATGCTCAGGGCTGTCTCACAAGGCCTGGCCCTCTAACACAACCCTGAACAGAAGCCATCCAGGCCTGTGACACACCCTCTCCTGCAGCGGGATATGAAGAGTAGCCCCTGCCAGGCAATCTGGGGCCCAGGCTTAGCTTGACCAACCTGCATGACTAGATCTTGCCTCTGAGGAAGAATGAACTAGCAGTTTCTGTGAGGCACACATTTTTAAAACATCTGGAAAATTCTATGCTGCTATCATTAGTGAGTTGGGAGATTTCATGTAGAAGTCTACATTTTCATTTCTTTTTCGTTCTGTTTTCAAAGACAGTGTTTCTCGGTGTAGCCCTGGCTACCATGGAACTCACTATGTAGACCGTGCTTGCCTCAAACTAACAAGAGATCTGCCTGCCTCTGCATCCCGAGTGCTGGGATTAAAGGCGTGTGCCACCACCGCCTGGCTTGAAGTCTATATTTTCAAAGAAAAAAAAAAAAACACTTGATGATCTAGATACACAGGGCTGCACAGGGGTAGTCACCTTGGGTACATGCTGGGCTGTCTCCTGCCTCAGAGGCACCTGCCTTGTGGCCTTGACCCTTTATTTCCCTACTGCCAATCCTTAGCCTAGAGAGTGTGTTACGTTCGGCCTCTTCTGTTTGTACTATTAAGTGCCTTGGTTTGTGGCAAAGTTTCATTGTGTAGTTCAGGCTGGCCTGGAAGTCAAGTCAAGGCCATCTTCCTGTCCTGGCCTCCTCAGTGTTGAGATTAGAGGTGTGAGCCACTTTGCCACATCCTGAATACTTCTTAAAATTTTTTGTTTGAGAGTCTCTCTCTACATAGCCCAGACTGTCTTGGAACTATGTAGACCTTGAACTCACAGAGATCCCCCTGCCTCTGCCTCCCAAGTGCTAAGATTAAAGGCATGCACTAGCACACCCAGTCCTGACTGTCTTTTTTGATGATTTGCCTCATTAAACGTCCTGTAACTTCCACCATATATTAACTTACACACTAATCATACATTAACACCTGTGTTTTGCTGTGTGTGTGCATATCTATATACATATACACATACTTACATACATATTTAAAAAAAAACTTTAGGGTTCAATTTGTTTTGGGGGGGTGCTGAGGATGGATACCACGACATCATGCATGTTGGAAAAGTGTTCTATCACTAAGCTGTAGCCCCGATATATTCCCAAAGTACTTCTTCAAAGTGTTTGTATTTACTGACCTGTGTGTGTGTGTGTGTGTGTGTGTGTGTGTGTGTGTGTGTGTGTGT
>CABHPH010037772.1:0-11259 GCA_902168325.1 Peromyscus nudipes | reverse complement strand
TCCTGGAACTCACTTGGTATCCCAGGCTGGCCTCGAACTCACAGAGATCCACCTGCCTCTGCCTCCCAAGTGCTGGGATTAAAGGCGTGTGCCACCACCGCCCGCCTCCACATCATCATCCTCTTATGCAGCTCTGCTGTGTCAGGCAAACTCAGATCTCACAAGGAAACTTCTGTGAGTTCCCACACCTGAGCTATGTAGCAACATTCTAGAGCGATGGCCCAGTAGTCAAGAAAGATTGTTACGCTTTCAGACAACCTGAGTTCAGTTCCCACCATACATCTGCCTGCAACTTAAGCCCCAAGGGTTTCCAGTGCCTTTTGGCCTCCATAGGTACCCCCCACACACACACATACATACTTACACACAGATATACATACATAAATAAAATGAGATACATAAATAAAAATGAAAATTTTTTTAATCATGAAAAGAAAAATTAGTTCGATGGTAGCTTATAAAATACCAAGGGTCGGGGCTGGAGAGATGGCTCAGCGGTTAAGAGCACTGACTGCTCTTCCAGAGGTCCTGAGTTCGATTCCCAGCAACCACATGGTGGCTCACAACCACCTATAATGAGATCTGTTGCCCTCTTCTGGCCTGCAGGGACACATGCAAGCAGAACACTGTATACATAATAAATAAATTAAAAACAAACAAAAAAAAAAAAACCAAGGGTCACAAAGGCTGTGCATGGTGGAGCACACCTTTAATTCTAACACTCAGGAAGCAGAGGCAGTATGATCACTGTGAGTTTGAGGCCAACCAGGGGTATATAGTGAGACCTTGTCTCCAAAAAGGAAAAAAAATATTAAGAGCCAGCAAGATGGGTAAAAATGCACTTGCTGTATGACACCCAAGTTTGGCGACCTGTGTTAAGTCCCTAGAACACATGTGAAGTCAGGGAAAGGACCAACTCCACAGTGTTGTCCTCTGACCTCCATATGTGTACCCTGTCCTCCACATATGCTCAGTGCCCACTCAGCTCTGCGCTCACGCTCTCTCTCTCTCACTCTCTCTCGCGCGCTCTCTCTCTCTCTCTCTCTCACACACACACACACAATTAATAAAATGAAAAAATTTTTAATAAAAAAGTATCTGGGCTGGGTGTAGTGGCCCATGGCTTCAGGGAGGCAAAGGCAGGTGGTTTTCTAAGTTTGCAACCAGGCTGGTCTACAGAGCTAGATCCAGGACAGTCAGGACTACACAGGGAAACCCTCTCAAATAAATAAATAGAAAAACAACAACAAAAATAAAGTATTTGGAGTGCCTGTTGAATCCTCTTACTCTGGGGCAGATAAAACCAAAAATGTCAGAGAGGAGACACAGTTGAAAGAACCAAAGTCACATGAAAGGACTTACAGCTCCAATGCTTATGGATGTATGTAAGGACGGCTAATCTACCCTGTTTCAGAGACATCAACATAGTCTGTAAGAAAACAGAGCCTGTTTGCAGTGGGAGGAGCTTTAATATTGTGACTTGTGTAATAGTCCCCACAGATGACACATAAGGGAACATTAGAGAGCCATCTCGTGTGGGCTGAGGTGGACCAGATGGTTTCTAGGGTCTTCTGTTTTTAAACATTTAGAGTCACCATTTATAAATTGTATTTAGAAACTCCATGTAAGTTTTTTGAAGTTAGCTTGGGATCTTTATGCCACGAGCCCCATAGCTGATTACAAAAATAAAGCCACAGGGTAACAGCTGAAGCTGGAGGTCAGCACCTTTTAGGCCTGGTGGCTGAGTCGCAGAGGTGTTATAGTTAACTGACTTTATTAGGACAGTCTGACTGGACTTACATGTTACGCCATTTTTACTACAGTTCAAGTTAACGTGCTGACAGACTGCATTCCAATAAACTGTTTGTGTTTTGTATCAGTTAGTGAAGCCTACAGGGAAATGCTCACTGCAGACAATCTTGATATTGACAACATGAGACACACAATTCGAGATTACTCCTTATCTGGTGCCTATCGAAAGATCATTATTCGGCCTCAGAATGTCAGCTGGTGAGTATAGACTGAGGATACGGAAGTGGAGTATTTTATAGCACCACAAGGTTTTGCTTTGTGTGTGTGTGTTTCTGTGCTTAGAATCCAGCATGTAAGTGCTCCATAGCTGTTGACTGTCCTAATCACTGCTGTCACTACTGCCACCTGTTAGTATTTTTCAAGTGATCAAGAACTTAGTGTTGACTGCAGTCATGCAGTGAAAGTTACTTCTTTTATATTTTGTTGGCATCCCTGACTTACTGAACAGATACACAGAAAATGAACTTTCTTACCTTTCTCTGTAAAACTTCCATTTGATTATGGAGCTAGAAAGATAACTAAGCAGTTAAGAGCACTGACTGCTCCTCTAGAGGACCAGGGTTCAGTTCCCAGCACCCACATGGCAGTTCTGTAACTCCAATTCCAGGGGCTCCACACCCTCTTCTAGCACTCACACATGGTGCACAGACACACATTCAGACAAAGCACTCATACATACAAAATAAAATTAGAATTTAAAATATGTATCTATTTTAAAAGATACCTTTGATTTTTTTTTTTTTATTTATTTCCTGAAGCTTTTCTAACTTTAAAATGAAATGCTGAACTAGTTGCCCATTGCCAGGAAATTCTCCTTTCTTCTCTTTTTTTCCTGGCAATGGGCATGAAGTTGGTAGAGTTGGATTTTACCTTCCATGCTCTGGGGAGCAGTTCCTCTCATAAGAAGGTGATGGCAGTGGTGCCCACTGTGGTGGGAATGTAAATGCCATGGTTACTTGCGCTTCACCTATACAAAATGAAGTCCACCATGCTAGAGAAACCTTCCAGGTCATTTCCACCCTCTGATAGCATTTGTCATCTATTATAAAGTAAGGGAAAAGCAGTTGTTATGCATAAAATCTGGCTTGTTCTATTCTGGGGGAGGCTTACTAGTCAACCTGTATGTTTTTCTTGCTCCACAAATGGGGATGAAGAGCTTTGTGCCATTTGTGAATGTTCACATTCATGCTTATCTTTATGTATTTTGAAGGGAAGTCGTTGCATATAATGATCCTAAAATTCCACTTTTCAACACGGATGTGGACAATCTAGAAGGAAAACCACCACCAATTTTTGCTTCTGGTAAATCAGCATGATGTGAAGAGTTTCTCGTGTGTGTGTGTGTGCAAGAGACAGAGAGAGAGAGAGAGAGAGAGAGAGAGAGAGAGAGAGAGAGAGAGAAAGAAAGAGACAGAGAGAGAGAAAGAGACAGACAGAGAGACACAGAGACACAGAGAGCAAGAGAGAACCCGAGAACTTGTGGGAGCCGGTGCTCTTCACTGGACTGAAGAGATCAGATGAGTCCCAGGGATCAAATTCAAGTCATCAGGCTCAGTGGCAGGTACTTTTACTTGATGAGCCATCTTTCTAGCCCTACCTGCTCTGTTATCCTGAATAAAGTTGCCACATATCCATCCAGCTAGTTTATACACTCCTGTGCTCTCATTTCCATGGTCCCATCCTCTGAGGACCCTTGGGGAGTAGAATCCTAAGGAAAGGGTATAGCTTTGGGGGGGTCTTGGGATCTTTGGTCAGCCTGCAGCCACTTTCAGTCTTTGACCATGCACTTCTTTCTTGCCTGGTAGAAGGCAAATATAGGGCTCTGAAGATGGACTTTTCTCTTCCTCCATCTACTTACGCCACCATGGCCATTCGAGAAGTGCTAAAAATGGACACCAGCATCAAGAACCAGACCCAGCTGAATACAAACTGGCTAAGATGAGTAGTGCGTTCTTCAGAGAGGAGACACAGACAAGTACCTGCTCGGTGACCTCCTGTTCTTTTCTTTTTTAATTGCTGACTCATATTTGATTTTTAAAACTTTTATAGTAAAGGATTATTTGTATTTTTTAAAGTTTTTATCAGCTTAAAGAAATAATTTACAATGTTTGTACACATATATAAATCCTGAGGATCCTAATTATAGCTCAGAAGATATAAATTGGTCAGGATATACTTTAGGTGCTTAAATCCTAGTACAGCATCAGCTTTTTGGCTTTATAACAATAAAGGGGACTTTGGTTTAAAGGAGCAGTTTTAGGTTTTGCTGCGCTCCTGAAGTACAAACACCAGGAATTTTTATAAGTCCATGATGGGAATACACAGTGATTCATCTCAAGAGCAAATGCAGCAAACAGATCTTGACTATGGAAATTAGAGTACATACTTAACACACTGTACTCATGTTGGTTCAATGATAACAAAACATCCACAGGTTTATAAACACAGCATGGTTTTCATTGTGCGGCTGTGTGTTGGATTCAGGTAAACAGTTACAGACATCTTAGCTTGCAGTGGCTTTCCTGTTTATAGTCTTTCAGGTGAACCTTTTCCTTGATATAAGTACGTAGTTTTTATTGGTAAAGGTCTAATTTTGCTCTAGGTGCCTTTTACTTTCAGGACTCTTTCCACTGGACTCAAAAGTAAACAGTTATCAAAAAGAAAATGTGGAAAACTTACAAGGGCTCCTTCTATGCTAATCTGTCACCAGCTGCTCAAGCATTTCCATCATGGGCGCCGCAAAAAAAAATTTCTCTGAAAGGATGGATATGCCTTTCCCAAGTTGTGTAACATGACTCTACTAATTTTATTTTCTATTATTTCTAGAAACAAATGTAATAAATATTTTTAAGAACTCCTTTCTACTAATTATGTAAATAAATCAAATAAATATTCTAAAACTGAATGCATGTAAAAATCTTGTCCCTCACTAAAGGAAAGCAAGGCACTCAGTGAGTGAAGGGTCCTTGGCAGAGGTGACATAGAAGTGTCTTGATACGGTATGGGATGTGAGAATCATGTGAAATTGTATCCACTGGGGTGACTGATGATATGGCCTGGGTTCATAGTTATCCAGTCCACAGTATCACTCCATGGCCTCCCAGTGTGCTTCCTGGAATGTAAAGAAATGCTTAGAGCAGAGCATGAATGGCATGTGTCCTGGATCTGGCCCTGAAAGCACAAGTGAGAACCAATAATGCATTTAACTCTTTCTTTGTACTGGCTTGTGCCACTGCTAAGACTGCAAATGAGTGAGAAACAGAACTAGTAACAGCTACTTATGAGAAGACTTAGTCTCCTATTGGAAGTGTATGCAGTACTACGTGTAAATTGACATTTAAACAAAGAAGCTCAGCTTACAGTCCTCATCTGGGAAATACTTTGAGCCCTCCCTGTGTGAGGAGTTGATTTTCCTGGTCACATCAGCCAATTTCACCAATTTGTATATGTCACTTTGTCTTTTTAAAATTACATTTTATTGTATGTATACACATTTTTTTAAATTACACTTTATTTATTGTCTCTCTGTGTGTGCCTATTTGTGTGTTCATGTATACATCTCACAGCATACATGTGGATGTCAGAGAATAATTGCAGGAGTTGGTTATCTCCTTTCATCATGTGAGTCTCAGGTCATCAGTCTTGGCACCAAGCACCTTTATCCACTGTGTCATCTCACTGGCTCCCTGTATAGGTATCATTTTAAACATCAACAGAAACAATAATGATTTGAGGCAGGTTCTTCAAGTTATTTTGAGACTCGAGAACATAATGTTTAGCTCTAGAGATTTGATGTGAAATAAGCCATCACCTTAGCATGGAAGTCAGGACACTTCCCTCAATGTTAACAGTAGGAAAACGATTCTCTGAAGCAAATTTACAAACTGGAACCATTTCCTAATGCAAAAGTAAAGTAAATAAAGCTGAGTGTGGTGGCATACCTGTTGGCCAGCACTGGGGAGGCAGAAGCCAAGTTTACACTTGAGAACTGTGTGTGTTTCAAAGAGGCAGGATTTAGTGGCTCTCGCCTTTAATCCCAGCACTCTAGGCAGAGTCAGGCAGAACTCAGTAAGTTAGAGGCCAGCAAGTTCCAGGCCAGCCAGGGCTACATAGGGAGAGTCTCTCACAAAGAAAAGAAAATGGCAATTTTTTTTTGGTCAGTCTTAGAGGTTTGGTTTGGTTTGGTTTGGTTTTCAAATAAACAAATTCTAGCCAAGGTTACCCTGGAACTCACTATTAGCCAAGTCTGCCCTTAAACTCAACAATCCTAGCCAGATTTCCCAAGCACTAAGATTACAGGCATGAGCTACCTACCATGCCTGGCTCCTATGAAATGTTTTATTCATAGTTTCATATTACAGACAACTATAGTATAGTAGTTGCCATTACTAAACACAAACAGGAAACAGAACATCTGGTTCTTACTTCTCTGTGGCTCAGGGAACATTATAGAAGAGAGGCAGAAAGAATCAGAACCAGAGGATGAGGGAGAAGGGCTTTGAAATGCTATCTTCTGGAAATGGCATGGCCATTACAACCATCAATCACAACAGCTGTATCTGTCAAGAGCCAATCATGCAATGAGAAAAGGACTCGGGAGGAAGTGGAAGGGTGACCAGAGATTGGTCTATGGGGTAGTGAGAGTAATTGATGCATTTTATATGTGTATCAAATTGTCAAAGAGCAAATTTAATTCAAGTGTTTTAAAACTGGTTGATTTCAGAGTCTTCATGTTTTCATGCAGGTAACCATTACTCTAATGTTTTAAAAAAAAAAAATCCAAGCAGATGTGGTGAGAATATTTGTATTCCATGTACTGGGAGATTAAGGCAAGAGATTGCTTAATTCCAGGAGTTTGGAACCAGCCCAGGTAACATAGTGAGCAAAACCCCAGCTTAAAAAAAAAAAAAAGGAGCATGTATGTAAAAACTAAACAAAGTAAGTTTTCCAAGTGCTACATATAAATGTGATCTGGGTGTCAGGCTATGCTGGTTTGGGGTTTTGTTTTTTCTTGGTATTTTGAAACAGGGTCTCACTAACCTGTGTCCTAGCCTGTTCTTAAACACAGTTTCCTCCTGCCATAACTTTGCAAGTGCTAGAATAACAGGTGTTTACCACCATGCCTGATTGTGTATGTGCTTTTTATTTATTTTTCTGAGACAGGATATTACTCGAAGCTCTGGTTACACTTGAACTCATGGCAGTCCTCCTGCACTCCCTCACAAGTATTGGGATTATAGGCATGTGTTGCCACACCCAGATTTAGTATGTGCTTTTTTGAAACATGAAAATCAGTTAAGAGAGAGCTGAGGATGTTGCTCAGGTGTAGGGGTCTTGATAACATGCAAGAAGAAAAGCCCCAGGTTCCATTCCCAGCACCACTTAAAACCGGGTAATGTAGGGTAGAGGCAGGCAGATCAGAAGTTCAAACTTATCTTAGGCTATGTAGTGAGTTCTAAGCCAGCCCAAGCTAGATGAGACCTTGTCTCAAATGAAAATAAAACAGGTCAGGAAAGTGAACCATTTCTTGTTTCAGACATCAGAAGTGAGAGGCAAGCAGAGGAGCTCCCAAGCTGTGGGGCTGGCAAGGTAAGGCACTTACTGCCAAAATGGATAACATGCATTCTACCCCAGAACCCACGTGGTAGAAGGCAAGAACTGCCCTCCATAAGTTGTCTTCCAACCTACACACACACACATACACACACACACACACACACACACACACACACACACACACACACACACTGTGTTGCTAATTAATGTAAAAGCTGTAAGGGAAAGAAAGAATTTGCTTACATAGTGAAGGATAACAAAGCTTTTTTCTTTATTCAGTGAAATTGCCTTTCTCATTTCATGGTGCTACATTCCCATAGGATAGAAGTTTTTGGTTTGTGATTATTAACACTTTGGAAAATCTAATAAGGGAAAATTATAGACACTGTCTCCAGAGAAGAAATGAGAGAGTTACACATTCACATTTTTGCAAACTTTCATATAATTTCAGGCTTTAGTGCCTTTGGATCCCCTGCTCTAGGTGGCTGCTTTCCAGACTTTCAATCTTAAGCTGCAGATTATTTCCTACAGTCTGGGATGTCTGGCTAGAACTTGAGATTGCATTTCTAAACCAACTCTCAGTGGTGTCTGTGCTGCTAGTCTGCACACATCTGAAGTAATGGGCTTGAGACAAACTGGCCAGCATAGTGGCCACTGCCCATATGTGGCTCAACCTGAGCTTACTGAAATGGAACTTTAGTTCCTCAGTCCCATCAGCTACAATTCAACCCTTCACAATCAGATATGTAAGCAGCGACTTCATATTGGATAGCAGTGCCCTAGTTAACAAATCAGTTGGCTAAGACATAGACTTCTACTCAGGGCAGGTCTTACCTGATGACTAAAGGCAAGTATATTGAGTTCCTGTACAGCACTGTGCAAGTGAGATTCAATTATAATTAGATCCTAGGACTCAGGATTTCCCACTTGAAATAAATATTACTCAAATCCGAGCACTCAGGAGGCAGAAGCAGGCGGATCTCTTGAATTCAATGCCAGCCTGGTCTACAAAGTGATTTCCAGGACAGTCAGGACTGTTAAACAGAGAAACTCTGTCTCAAAACTAAAAGAGAGAGAGACAGAGAGAGAGAGAGAGAGCGTGAGCGCAAGCTCACTTTAGGAGTCTTCCTTAAACTCACTTTGCTTCCATGCTGCTTTTCTGTCTTCCTCAGGGATCACCTCTTTTCCCTTCTGTCCACCCTTACTTCCCACTAGTTACCAACATCCACAGGTTTAGTCAAAACAGGCTTAAAGCTGTGTCACTTCACTTTGTACTGAAAATGTATTCTCCAGAAAGACTTAACTATTGAAATTAAGAACTTCCTCCCTAGCCAAGCATAGTGGAGGCAGAGATAGTTGCAGGCCAGCCTTGTCTATATAGTACATTCTAGGACAGCCACAGCCAGGGCTACATTGAAAGACCCTGTCTCAAAAACAAAATACTTCCCCTTTCACTATAGTATGAAGCTGTGAGAATGTCTAGACTCTAGATGAGTGGTTCTCAACCTTCCTAATGCTGCAACCCTTTCATATAGTTCCTCATGTTGTGACCACCCCCAACCATAAAATTACTTTCATTGCTACTTCAGAACTGTAATTTTGCTGTTATGAATCACAATATAAATATCTGATATTTCTGATGGTCTTATGTGACCACTGTGAAAGATTCATTTGACCCACAAGGGGGTCAAGACCCACAGGTTGAGAACTTAGAGGGCCCCTACTGTGGTGGTGTCTTGGTAGAATGCAATGCTGACTTTGTGTTGTGACTTTTCCACCTGTGCTAAAAAAAAAAACCCTGAAAACTCACCAGTATGTAAAAAGAGGACAGAAGAAATTGATTCCTGGTATGCATTTACTGGCCCCATCAGAAGCATGTTTCTTCAGACCAGCTATCCCCAAGAGAAATGTAATGTGAACCATATGCAGTACTATCCACAGGGCTATATTTCATGACTCCGAATAGGTACATGAAGCCTTGGATGGCAGTGACCTTAGATAATGTGTTGTTTGTTTGTTTGTTTTTCTTTTCCAAACATAAGGCCACAGTTAGATTAGAAATAAGAAAATGGGCCAGGCGGTGGTGGCACATGCCTTTAATCCCAGGACTTGGGAGGTAGAGGCAGGTGGATCTCTCTGACTTTGAGGACAGCCTGGTCTACAAAGCAAGTTTCAAGACAGCCAGAGCTACACAGAGAAACTGTCTTGAGAAAAAGAAAAAAAAAATAAGAAAATGGAACAATTTTAACAATATTACAAGATTTGGATGAATGTATTCTTTCCTCCCACAGTATCTTACTGCATGAACTGGACTTTCAGATAATGGTTGACTACAAATAACTGAAACTGGCAACCAAAGCCAAAGAAGTGGGGCTGTGTAACAGAATTTTCCAGTAACCACATGAAAAGTGAATTTAATTGCATGTAATTTACTCAATATATCCAAAATGTCATTTTAACTCGTAACATTTTACATTGTCTTTTTTCTTGTTTTTGTGCTAAGTACTCAAAATCTAGTTATGGTTAAAGTGTGTGCTGGGGTGGGGAAACACTCAGTGAATAAGAGGCTGACTATGCCGAGTGAGGACTGGAGTCCAGGTCCCTGGAACACATAAAAAAACCCAGGCAGTTGTGGCAGCTGCAGATAATCCCAGCACTCAGACAGGATCCCAAGGCAAGTTGGGCAACTAGATTAGTCAGACCTGGTGAGCTCCAGGTTCAGCAAGAGCAACTGATGAAAACACCTAACGTGGACTTTGACTTCCAGTCGCACATGCATGGAGGTTGCACCCACCCTCATGTAAACACAGGGACACATGCAAGACAAACAACAACAAAACAATAGATCTTAATTGCGCTCGCCATATTTCCAGTGCTCTTTAGCACATTTGGCTGCCATATTTGCTTGACAACTCATAAAGATCACTTGTTCTTTGTCACATGTCATCAGTGTAAAGGTAAATTATCTTGGGTATTAAAGTTTAATTTGAGGTCTGGAGAGATAGCACAGTGGTTAAGAGCACTGACTGTTCCTCCAGAGGATCTAGGTTCAATTCCCAGCACTCACACAGTAGCTCACAACTGTCTAACTACAGTTCCAGGGGATCCAACACCCTCACACAGACATACATGCAGGCAAAACACCAATGCACATAAAATATAAATAAATCATTAAGAAATAAAGTTTAATTTGTAAAACTTAGATTATATGGGTTGGAAGTAAGGCTTGGTAAATGTGAGGCTTTTTGTGGGGTTTTGTTTGTTTTGTTTTAAACCTGGGTCTCACTATGTAGGCCCTAGTGTCTGGAACTCACACTGTAGAACAGGCGGCCTCAAACTCAAAGAGAACTACCTTCTCTGTTTTCTGAGTGCTTGAGGTTACAGGTTTGAGCCACCACACCAGGCCTAAAACTTTTTAAACAATTTGGGGGTGGGGTGGGAGTGTAGGTGTAAACATGTGTATGGGTGTAGAGGGCAAAGAACTTTTGGGAGTCAGTTCTCTCCTTCAGTTATGTAGGACCCAGGGATCAAACCCTGGTTATCAGGCTTGGTATCAAGGGTCCTTGCCCACTGAGCCATGAATGTGATTTCTTTAATCTGTGTACACATACATTTATGTATGATGTGTGTGTTCACATTTGTGTGTGTGTGAATGATGACTTGTGTGGAGGTCAGAGAACAACCTTGGGAGTTGGTGATCACCTTCTACTGGTTTTGCTGCTATGTATCACAGGCTAGCAGGTCCATAAGCTTCCAGGGTCCAAGTTTGAAATTTATTCAAATCGGGGTTGTCTTGCACCATATGCCTCATCCAGATTTACGAGCATTGCACTCCTGCCCCCTCCTGCTCTTGCTGTCTATCTGCGTTTCCCAACATCATCATCATCATCA
>CABHPH010037769.1:0-17843 GCA_902168325.1 Peromyscus nudipes | reverse complement strand
TGTGTGTGTGTGTGTGTGTGTGTAGGCACAGATTTTCTGTACCATTTTTTCAATGTTTACCTATGTGTGAAAAATTTCAAATTATAACATTGCAGGGAAATTTTTTTGTTGTTGTTTGTATTTCGAGACAGGGTTTCTCTGTGTAGCTTTGCACCTTTCCTGGAACTTACTCTATAGCCCAGGCTGGCCTCAAACTCACAGAGATCTGCCTGGCTCTGCCTCCTGAGTGCTGGGATTAAAGGCGTGCGCCACCACCACCCGGCTGAAATTTTTTTTTAAATATCAAAATTTTTATAAATTCTTAAGCTGTAATGAACTTTGTTGAACATTACCAGTTTTAACATCACCTCTCACCAAATTAACAGAGTATATGCAAAAACTGAGGTCAAAACTAAATCTAATTCTTCTAATATGATAGGTGTCTAATGACTTTAACCACAAAAGTGAAAACTGTTTAAAAGTCACATACCAGCAGCAATGGGAATTCCAACCAGATTATAAATTAGAGCAAAGACAAAATTGATTCGAATCCTCTTGACTGTCTTCCTTGACAAGTCAATACTTGCCACAACATCCAGAAGGTCATTCTGAGAAGAGAGAGATGGGTGATATTGTGAGACTCTAACTTCACTAGGACCTTCTCTACTTGTCACTGTGTACAATGGGGATTACATCTGCCTTGGGATACAACGTGGATTCAGTACAAACTGCAGATACTGCTAAGACCTGAGTCAAGTCTGGAGGAGGATTGTGTGCTAGTATAAGGACTGAACATTTACAGAACATGCAGGATCACTACCACTGACCATGTCAGCAATGTCCCCCTCCTCAGATTTCAGACACAGGAAAGACCTACTCTAGAGTGTAAGTACTGCCCGCTCCAGGACTTACCCTTATCAAAACCACATCAGCTGCTTCAATGGCTACGTCTGTGCCTGTGCCGATGGCAATTCCAACATTTGCCATAGCCAGAGCTGGAGAATCGTTGATCCCATCTCCTACCATTGCTACCCGTTTCCCCTCCTCTTGAAGCTGTTTCACCTTAGCAACTTTATGGGAAGGCAGGACTTCAGCAAATACCTTAGTAATGCCGACCTATGTGAAGAAAATCGACTCATTTCAGGAAGCAATACTGAGCACTATACACAAAGACGAGCTTAGAATAATGAGCCATCATTTTTAACCTGCCAGATGTTTACAGTTAAAAGACTGAAAATATCCATGGATAATGTGGAGAAGTGAGCATTCTTTTTTAATACTTATTTATTTTTAATGTTTTGCCTGTGTGTTTGCAAGCATACACATGTGCCTGGTGTTCACAGAGGTCAGAAGAGGGTACTGGAGCCCTGAATTTGGAGTTAAAGATGGTTGTAAGAAAAAAAAAAGATGGTTGTGAACCACCAATAGCTACTGGGAACCAAACCTAGGTCCTCTGCAAGAGCAACTAGTTCTCTAAATGGCTGAGCCATATCTACAGCCAATAAGCAATCTTGTATACTGTTTGTATGTACAGAATGACACTGTCTTCAGGGGCAGAGCATTCATCAAAGTGTGCACATCATCTGCTCTGGAAAATCAACTTTTAACTATATCTGGACAGACTCTTTCATGTCCAAAGATGTCAAGGATATTCATTACTGTCTGTTTACAAAAACAGAAAATTCAAAACCACCTAAATGTCCACCACTAGGGGAATGGTAACATAAATTATAATTCATCCATACTATAGAATTCCGTGTGGCAATCTAGAAGGAATGAAATAATTTTATATGGTAAGACATGAACAAAAAGCTGGGAAATATTGTTATATATAGAAACTACTGAATAAACTATAAAATGATCCAATTAGTGCTGAAAAAGCAGAACTACGTACTTGTATACAGGTATATATGCATACATAAAAGCAAGGGAGGAGAACTTGACAGAGAATGTGGAAATGGTACCAATTCTTTTTTTCTTTACTGAGAAATATTTTATTCATTTTACATACCAACCACAGATCCCCCCTCATCCCTGCTCCTGCTCCGCCCCCTCCCCCGTACAAATTCTTTACAACCTTCATATTCTTACAGAAAAATGTACTCACATATTCCTTCTGTTATTTACTAGAAGAGGACCATCAAGATGGCTCAGTGGGTAAAGGTATTTACCATCAAGCCTGATAAAACCTGAATTTAGTCCCCAGAATCCATACAGTGAAGAAAAGATCAAGCTCCCACAAGTTTGCCCTCTGACCTACACATTCTGTGGCACATGCATGGACACACACCCCCTATATACATACACACTAGAAGAGGAGAGAAGGCATTCTAATTGAAAAATAAATTCTGGAGGTGAAACAAATGTGCGGTTAAGAAAAATGGTAGGTCAAAGAAAAGAGTCCCGCTGGTGGCATCCAGAATGGATCAGAGAGGAACGTGCATGCAGCTGCTGCCATTTTCACAGCAGGTGATGTTGAAGGACTGGCAGCACGGCTGAAAACTCGGTGTATCATTTCAAAGGAAGCATCAACAGAAACCAGTGTGCAGTGTCACTCAAACATCCCACAAGCTAAGCGAATACCTTTTCACTTACGTCTGTAACAGACAAGCTCCTTCTACCATACCATGCTGGTGGTTTTGAAGCAGTTAGGGATAGCTACTTGAAGATAATGCAAACAATAGGTCAGGTGACTTTCCCGGCAATTAAACGGAAGAAAGAAAACGTGTATTTAGAATGAGATGTTAGCACATGTGCCCATCTCAATAACTAAGTAAACAATTCATTACCTGAGAAGCAATAGAACGAGCTGTTTTACTGTTGTCTCCAGTCATCAGAACTACTTCTAAGCCCATAGATTTCAGAATGTGGACAGCCAGCTCTGCCTCAGGTTTCACAGTATCAGCAATGGCTATCAAGCCACACAGCTCATCTAATACAGGAACAGCAGAAAAACAGATTACGGTGAAAGAAGAATAACACAGCAGAATAAAAGTTCAGAAAGAAATGAATTTTGTCAAGCCATTGAGGGCTTGGTTTAACTCAAGACATTCTGATTCTCCTATCTCAGGCTCCCAAGTACATGGGCCACAACAGCTGCTAAGGAAATCCTTCGTTAATAACAGTCATATTTTGCTAATTTTCAACTTTGTATTCAAGCCTCTTTGGAATCAAACTCATAGTTGAAGTCCTACAGACACACAAAGTAATGACTAAGATCACAATTGTGTCATAGAGTATTTCAGAGAAACTTTACCATCAATTGTCACCAATACAGCGGTCCGACCTCTTCTTTCATGTTCAATCATGCAATCGTCTACATCTTTACTTATGACAAGACCATTTCTAATCATCCATTCCCGGTTACCAATGAGGACTTTGTACTGATGAGTATCAACAGCATCTAGAAGTACAGAAAAACCATTTAGTGAGCTTATTTAACCTTTAAATCCATCCTAGGAGGCAAGTTCTTCCTGCCTAACCTTGCAGTCACTATAGTGCACTTTTGGTAGAACATAACCTGTAACAGTGATTTTTCAAGTTTTCCAGGAATACATTCTGCTCTTCCATATACCTCTAAACCCATGTTGCTACCATCACTCAAAGGTCCTTAAGCTTTCTTTCCAAATAGCAAATTCCATCATACTGTTCAAGGGCTAAGGATATAACTCTGTGACTGAGTACTTGCCTAGCATGAGTGAAGGAAGGCCTAAATTCAATCTCCAGCAAGATGGGGAGTGGGGATGAGAATGTATTAGTTCAGAGGTTCCCTTCTTACTGAGGTTTTCCCTGTGACCCTCTAACACAATTCAAACACTTAACTGTGCACCAGTAGCTAATGTGGCTACATGTAAATATGCAAATATGTTGATGTCTCATTTTAAACCGGTAACTACTAATTTTAAGTGAGCCTTTTAGTTCTGTTGGGATAGATGTTTGACTGCACGTCCCTAGTTCACTCATTATTTCTTCAAGATGACTATTTGAAATCTCCTCTCCTTTCAAATCCCTTTTCTTCCCCATTTCCCATCTGAGATACAAATGCTCCCCCCAATCATAAGAGGACTTCTCATGGCCATACCTCCCCAGCTCCTGTACCTCCTAGGTGCACATAGCTTGTTTTCCCTCTGTTAAAGGCAGAGCCTGTACTTGCTGAAGGCAATCTTTCTCTACCTGTATGCTAGGTCACCCTCCTTTGCCTATTCCAGATCTTCTCTCCTTCATGAATAATCAGTTTTCTATAATCTCTGCTGCATATTGTCCTATCTTTAAAAACGGAAAAAACCTCTCTTGAGCTCACTGCTCTGTCACATTTCTCTGCTTCTGTGCACAAGACAAGTATTTTCCCTACTAGCTGTCTCTAATTCACCACTTCCCATTTTTTTGTGAACCCACTCAAATAAAGCTTTAGTCTCTACTATTCCCACAATGCACCAGTGACCTTGACTTCAGTAAACCCAGTGAGGTTTGAACAGTTGTTCCAGCAATGATGGAAATGCTCTATACCTGCTGTTTGATTCGATGGCCACTAGCCAACACATGTGGCTATTGAGGGCCAAAATGAACAAAGACCTGGACTTTACATGAAAGTAAATTGTAATTAACTCAAAATTAAATAATCACATGTAAGTAGTGACTATAGTACTCAATACCACAGAACTACAAAGCAAATGACTCCAAACTGTTTCTCTAATTCAGTCTTTTCCCCAGGATCTTCGGGCCCCTGTAGAAAACTGCCTACCCAATATTCCATTGATATGATATTTCCACTTAGATAGCTAACAGACATCCAAATGTAACTTTTATAAAGCTGGACTCCCGCTCTTGTCTCCAGTATCGTTCCTCTTGTCTTCTTTATACTATTTAAATGGTAACTCCATCTATCTAAATGGGCAGATGACTAACTTTGGCATGACTTTGGCTCTTGTGTTTTAATTTTTAAAAATTAATTAGTTTTTAAGTTATGGGTTTTGTCTGCATATATGTGTGTGCATCATGTGCATGCAGTGCCCATGTAGGTCAGAAGAAGGCATGAGATCCCCAGGGACTTGAGTTAACAGCTGGTTATGAGCTGCCATGTGGGTGCTCGGAATTGAACCTGTGTCCTATGGAAGAGCGGCCAATGTTCTTAACTGGTGAGCCATCTCTCCAGTCCATTGACTCTTGTTTTACTTACATTCTACATATCTAATTTGGTAATTAAATCTTTCAGCTTGCCCTTCAAGACACATCTGGAATTTTATCATGTTTTACAAACTCTATTACCACACGGGTCTGAGCCATTGATATGCTTTGCCTGGGTTATGGAAAGAGCCCACTAACTCATCTGCCAGCTTCTTTTCTTGCTCCTAACTCCCATCTCCTCCCTCAGTTGTACTGGAGATCAAACCCAGGGCCTCACATACACTAAGCTCAAGGGGAGAAGAGAACTGTTGGAGAGGTGTACTACTGAGTTACACCTCCGCCCTCATTGATGATCATTTAAAGTGCTGTCAACAGTCCATAATACACAGTAGATACTCAACAAAAAAGCTATTGAGTGATTTCCTACATGTCAGTTACTTGATATTACATCCTTAGACAAATAAAAAGTCACAGAGAAGTAGAAATGGCCAGGAAATAATTATTTTGTAGTGTGTCTAATATAATAGAAATGAAGTACAGCTATAATTTAAGAAGAGTGAGTGTTTCTATCAGTATATGTCAGCAAAGGTGTCACTGAAAAAGAGATATAAGTCAGGTCTAGAAAGATAAGCATGAGTCAGCAGGGTAGATGTATTTGTGGGTGAGGCCACTGCATGGAGAAAACAGTAAATGAAATGATATAACAAGTCGGAAATGGCAGGCTATAAAGGGGTCCCATGGCACACCCCCCAAAATACCACAGGCTACTACCAAGATTATTTGTTGCTCTCTACTGGTAAGGCCCTGTTGCTGAAGACAACACTTACTTATGTCATAGAAGATGGAATAGTTGAGCTGGTGCCTAACTAGAAGCTTCGCTCCTACTGACTAGTCTTCAGGGTACTAGAAGGTACGTACTAACTATGCGTGCCGCTAGAGAAGAAAGGTAGGCCATCAATATCACCACTCAACAACAAACCTTGCAATCTGCAGCAGTGACCTGCCTGTAAGACATACTAGTGCAACAGTGGTACAAGTGTTACGGGAGGGACTTGACCCCTTTTGGATCAGATTTAAGGCTTACCCCACGAGATGGAACCAATACCCGGCACTACTAAAGTGGCCAAGACCCTGAGACTAGATAGATCATGAATGAGGGAAAGGCTAAGGTTATTATTTCGCTAAAGAATCAGGAATAAAATGACTCCTAATGACATACTGCAATACCCACAGATCAATCAGCACCTTACTCGATCCACATCAGAGAAGCTTCTTGCAGAAGATGGAAATTAACACAGAGACCCACAACTGGACAATATGCAGAGAGTGAGAGACTTTGGACTACTCAGTCCTAAATGGAATGTCTTTATCAACACCCTCCTCTCAAGGCTCAGGGATCTATACAGAAGCAGAAATATTTAAGAGTCAAAGGTGAGATGGATGACTCCAAGGAAACAGTGCCTTCCAGACATAACAGGACCTTTGCACATATGAACTCAGACTGTGGCAGGATACACAAGACCTGCACAGGTTCAAGCTAGATGGGGTCAGTTTTCTCCAAACAAGTGTCATCAGTATATACATCAACCACACTCTAGGGCAGGCCCTGTTCCTAACACAAAATTAACTCAATGGCATTATGTGGACTTTTTGTTTCATTTTGCTTTGTTTGGGCATTTTTGTCTTATTGCTTTAATGTTTCTTTTTTGTGTTTTTGTTTTTTGAAAGAGAGAAAGACTATAGTTGAGTGGGTAGGGAGGGTCCAGGAGGAGTTGTGGGAGGGGAAATACGATAAAAATACATGAAAAAATTTCAAGACAAAAGTAATGAAAGAATAAATGATAGGTCGGGAGGAGGAACTGTAGGTAGGTAACTAATGGCACTAGAACATAGAGCGCATGTGGAGGTCAGGGAGAGACAGATGAATAATGAGGAAGGCAAGAGACCCACCAGAGCAGAGCAGACACCAAAGTCCTGAGCGAGTGAGGACAATGAAAAGAAGGACTCTGAGCAGCTCACAGTGTGCACGCCTTGCAACACTCAGGAAGCAGAGGTACCTGGATCTCTGTGAGTTTGAGGCTAGCCTGGTGGACATCGTGAACTGTTGCAGAGCAGCCAAGGGTACATAGTGAGAACTTATCTCAAAATAGACAAATAAAAAACATGGATCCTTAATTAAGATCCATGGAAGGACTCTAGGATATAAGGGAACCTTTTAAACCAGACATAATAATAACTTATTATGGGGGTCATCCACAACTTCCAGCACATTCATTCAAAAAAACATAAGTCAAAAACAGGCAGCCAGGAATGGTGGTATACACCTTCAATGCCAGCACTCTGGAGGTGGAGGCAGGCAGAACTCTGTGAGCTCAAGGCCAGCCTGGTCTACACATTGAGTTCCAGAACAGCCAGGGCTGTTATACAGAGAAACCCTGTCTCAAAACCAGCCCCGCAAAACCCCACAAACAATAAAAAAACAAACAAAAAAAATCAGACAATAAACCACTAAAATAAAGTCATAGGTCAAAAAGTAGTATGATCAGATTTGCATTTCAGCAAAATCACTTGGCACAAATGGCTGGGAGGTTTGGGAACACTTAGGTAAGTAGATCATGGTTGATTGACCAACATGACACCCAAGAAATACATCTCCACCAGAGATACAGAATCTGGAGTGGTAAGGAAAACCTGTAGGTGATGAAATAAGTGATAGGAAGCCAGGAGGCACATAGCTTTAATCCCAGCACTCAAAACAAAAGAAATAAGAGATGGGTATGAATGACATTGTATAGAGGAGAGAATGGAAAATGAGAAGAAAGTCAAAGACCAAGTAAATCATTGAGGATATCTAATACTCGAATCAAAGAAAAATTAGAAGGAATGCCCAAGGAGGGGAAAGAAGAATCCAGAGATAACTGACATGCATTTAGAGGATAAAGGAGTTTTTGGAGAAATGCACAACCAATATCCTCAGCTGCCTTGTGAGGTCATGCAGAATGCAGAGTGGGGAGCAAGCACTGGAGTGGGCTTTGGGGTCCCCAGTCCTAAGAGACTGTTTTATAGTGTGAATGGAGCAGGAGTGGGTTTGTAATGAACTGATGCATGCCTCTGGAGTAAGTGAGTGAATTCAACAAGTCTAGACTACTCTGTCTTGAAGTTTCAGGGAAATAGAGTGGGTTTTGATGGAAGAAGTGTTTATATGTTTTAGAGAAACTACTCCAGGAAGAGACATGGAATGTAAAGAAGCAAGGGGCCATAACAGAGGGAAGCCCCTGAGGAATTCAGAGACAAAGGGAAGCCCCTGAGGAATTCAGAGAAGGTAGGATCTAGAGAAGAGACAAAGATACTTGTTAGCAAGATGAGGAATATCTCCTCTCATGAAAAAGTAATGACCATCTGGAGAAAAAGACAAACAAAAATAAAGAACACTGCCTGAGAACTCTAATTTTCTATGGGATAAATAAGGCAATCTGCAGAGAAGAGAAAGAGGAGGACCACAAGATTTTGTGAAAGATGTACAATTTCAACCAGCTATGGAAAGAAATAAGAGAAAGATCATAGAAGATCAGCTCAGACTTATCTTCATCACCCTAGAGTCATTAGTTGTTGTAGTAGTTTGAATGTAATTAGTCCCCGTAATCTCATAGGAAGTAGCACTATTAAGAGGTGTGGCTTTGTTGGAGTGGGTATGGCCTTGTTGGAGGAAGTATGTCACTGTGGAGGGTGGGCTTTGAGGTTTCATATGTTCAAGATACTGCCCAGGGTCTCAGTCGACTTCCTGTTGCCTGTAAAATGTAGGACTTTCAGCTACTCCTCCAGCACCATGTCTGCCTGCATGCTGCTATGCTCCCTGCCATGATGATAACAGACTGAACCTCTGAAACTGTAAGTGAGCCCCCTCAAATAAATGTTTGCTTGATAAGAGTTGCCATGGTCATGGTGTCTCTTCACAGCAATAAAAACCCTAACTAAGCCATGCAGTGGTGGCGCACGCCTTTAATCCCAGCACTCAGGAGGCAGAGCCAGGAGGATCTCTGTGAGTTCAAGGCCAGCCTGGTCTACAGAGCGAGATCCAGGACAGGCACCAAAACTACACAGAGAAACTGTGTCTCGGGGGGAAAGAAGACCCTAACTAAGACAAGTCAGTAAGCACAGTTAGCAAATGTTTCCGAGTAACAGTGATATTCTAAGGCCTGTGGTAAAATTGGATTGGATGAAATGCAATCATGCTGTCCATTTTTGTTTCTTATACAACAGCTTGAGGTTATATACAATTAGCCATCTGAAACCCAGGATAGCTAAAGGAATCCTGAGGATGAAGGAAGCACCATCCCTGATTTCAAGCAGTACTACAAAGCAATAGTAATAAAAACTGCATGGTATTGGGGAAAAAAACAGACATGTTGATCAATGGAATCAAATTGAAGACCCAGACATAAATCCACACTCCTATGGACACCTGATTTTTTTTTATAAATAAGCCAGAAATATACATTAGAAAAAAGAAAGCATCTTCACCAAATGGTGCTGGTCAAAAGGGATGTTGGCATATAGAAGAATGCAAATAGATCCATATCTATCACCCAGAACAAAACTCAAGTCCAAGTGGATCAATCACCTCAACATAAAACCAGACACACTGAACCTGGTAGAAGAGAAAGTGGGGAATAGCTTTGGACACATTGGCACAGGAAACAACTTCCTGAACAGAAGACTAATAGCACAGGCACTGACATCAACAATTAATAAATGGGACCTCATGAAACTGAAAAACTTCTGTAAGGCTAAGGACACCATCACAAGTGGCAGCTTACATAACAGGAAAAGATTTTCATCAACTCCACATCTGAGAGAGAACTAATACTCAAAATATATAAAAAAAAACTCAAGAAAATGGATATCAAAAAATAATAATCCAATTAAAATGGGGAACAGATCTAAACAGAATTTCAATAGATGAAGTTCAAATGGCTAAGAATCACTTAAAGAAATGTTCAATATCCTTACCCATCAGGCAGGAAAATGCAAATCAAAACTACTTTGAGATTCCATCTTACACCTGTTAGAATGACTAAGATCAATAACACAAGTGACAACTCTGGCTGGCAAGGATGTGGAGCAAGGGGAATACTCCTCCATTGCTGGTAGGAGTGCAAGCGTGTACAACCACTATGAAAATCAATATGGGGGTTCCTCAGAAAATTGAGAATCAATCTACCTCAAGACCCAGCTATACCTGATTCTTGGGCATATACCCAAAGGACTCTCTATCCTGCAACAAGGACACTTGTTCAACTATGTTCATTATGGCTATCTTTATTCATAATAGCCAGAAACTGGAAACAACCTCTATGTCCCTCAACAGAAGAATGGATAAACAAAATGTGCAATATTTACACAATGGAGGATTATTACTTAGCTGTTTAAAAATGGCATGAAATTTGCAGGCAAATGGGTGGAACTAGAAAAAAATCATCCTGAGTAAGGTAACTCAGACCCAGAAAGACAAATATGGTATGTATTCACTTATAAGTGGATATTAGCTGTTAAATAAATGATAGCCAGGCTATAATCCGTAGTCCCAGAGAGGTTAGGTATAGAGGAGGGGTCTAGGCAGAATGCATGGATCTCCTTGGGAAGGGGAAATAGAATAGAATTTGCAGGTGGACTGGGAGCAGGTGGGGAAGGGAGTGGGAGGGATCAGGTGCTGGTTGGAGATGGGATGGAAGGAGAGAGTGTGGGGAAAGATGGCTAGAATTTGGAAGCAGCTGGAGTGTGGTGTGGAAACCTAGTAGAGTGGAAGCTTCCTAAAATCTATGAGGGTGATCCTACTGAGGACTCTTGGCAATGGGGATACAGAGTCTAAACTGGCCATCTCTTGTAGCCAGGCAAGGCTTCCAGTGGTGGGACTGGGTTCCATTTGGTTGAGTTGTTGTCTAAAGGGGTGCCATGGAGATCCCTAAACAACCCAGGCTGATACTAGGACAGAGAGTTGCTCTTTGAAAACTGACAGCGGGGCCCCATTGCTAAGGACATCATCCACACAGCTCATTGAACATGGAGAAGTTGAGCTGGTGCCTGCATGGAGCCCTCACCCCTACATCCTAGTCTCTTTGGTACAGGAAGGTACTCTGCAGGCTACTGAAAGAGAAATGTGGACAACAACCCAGCCACAAAACCTTTGACCTATAATCTATCCTGCCTGCATAATGTCTTATTTAACTTGAAGCCTACTCTAGGAGAGAGAACCTATGCCCAACACTGCTCGATGGCCAGGAACAGGAAATTGGATAGCCCAGAGACTTAGGGTAGAACCAAACATGACTAGTCTAAAAGAATCAATAAAATAATTCCTAAAGTTATTCTGCTATACTCATTCATCAGTGCCTTGTTCAGTTGTCATCAGAGAGGCTTCCTCCAGCAGCAGATGGGAGCAGATGCAGAGACCTGTACACAGACATTATGTAGGGCAAGAGTCCAAATTGGAGGGCTCCATTGGGTGCCTCCCCTCAGAGCTTAGGGAATCCCACAAGGTGGGGGCAGAAAGACTGTAGGAGTCAGAGGTGATGGAGGATACCAAGGGAATACCGCCCACTAAATCAACTAAGCAGGGCTCATATGGGCTCACAGAGACTGAAGTAGCAATCACAAGCTTGCACGGGCCGGTACCAAGTCGTCTGTCTGTTATGGCTGTTAGCTTGGTGTTTTTGTGGGACTCCTACTGTAGGAGCAGATATGTCTGACTCTTTTGCCTGCTCTTGGGACTCTTCCTCCCATTGGGCTGCCTTGTCCAGCTTTGGTGTGGGGCTTTTGCCTTGTCTCATTGTATTTTGTTTTGCTGTGTTTGGTTGCTGCTCCTGGAGGCCTCCTCTTTTCTGATGGGAATTGGAGAGAGTGTTGATCCAAGGTAGAGGGGAGGTAGGGGCAGATGGAAGGAGTGGAGGGGGGGGTACTGTGGTCAGGATGTATTGTACAAAAGAAGAATCTATTTTCATTAAAAAAGAATAAGAAAATTTCAAACCAAACAAAAATCTACAAAAATCTAAAAACTACTACAAAGAAATCAGCTTACTTGAGAGATGAGCATCAATAATCATAGAAGATGAAGTTGACGACTGTTCATTAATTGCATCAATTTGAACCAGGGATGCATTTTTAATGTTATTTTCTTCTACTTTCAAGTTACTTTTATGTAGCAAACCTTCAATATTGGTGACTTTACAGCTAATACCACAGCCTGGTACAACCTGGAAATCTGTGCAGGTACCCAAGGTTTCAGTGTCCAGCTCCTAACAAACGGAAACACAACACAATAAATAAGCAAATAAACAGATAAACAAATAAATAAATAAATGGTGTAATAATTTTTAATTAAAAGAACAGTGTTGGTAAGTATATGAGAAGACAGGAACTGAAAACTTTGGGTGCAGGTACAAAGTGATACAATCGTTTGTATGGATGTTAGTAATAGTCATGAAAAATGAAATTTTAAGCATCCTTTGACCTAGCAATTGCATTGACAGATTTTTTTTTTTTGTGGGGGGTAGTTTGACACAGGAATTTTTTGTATAGCTCTTGCTGTCCTGGAACTAGATCTGTAGACCAGACTGGCCTGGAACTCACAGAGATCCACCTGTCTCTAACTCCTGAGTGCTGGGATTAAAGGCGTGTGCCACCACTGTCTGACTAATACATATTACTTCTATTTTTAACGTTTTATGTCAAACAGGGGTTACTGTATGGTAAGATCAGAGTTCATTTCTTTTTGTTTGTTTGTTTGTTTGTTTTTCTTTTTTCTGAGACAAGGTTTCTCTGTGCAGCTTTGGAGCCTTTCCTGGAACTTAATCTGTAGCTCCGACTGGCCTCGAACTCACAGAGATCCACCTGCCTCTGCCTCCCAAGTGCTGGGATTATTAAAGGCGTGCACCCCGCCTCTGGCCTCAAACTTACTATGTAATGAAGATGACCTTGAACTTCTGACCTCCTGTCTCTACCTCCTAAATTCTCAGATTAAAGTCATGGGCCAACATGCTCACTTTATTAGTGCTGGGTATCAAACCCTGGGCCTCAAGCATCTAAGCAAGCACTATACCAACTGAGCTACATTCCCGGCCCCAACATATTCAATTAAATAAGAAAATACAAATCTCTTTATCCTCATACTCATTATATACAAAAATTATAGTCAAAAGCCAGTCCAGATTTGGTCTGCATCATTCCTATATGAAATGGCAACATGAATATGAAATATAAAATTGTACCTGCTTGCAGTATTTGGTTACAGCTGCTCCTAAAGGGTGTTCGCTGTTACTTTCCGCAGTTCCCACAATGGCTAGGATCTTATTGCGTGGTATCCTGTTACTTTCCACTAGAACCTTTACTTGATTCACTACTGGGGTTCCATGGGTAATTGTTCCAGTCTTATCAAATACTACTACCTTTACCTGGAGAAAAGATATAAACACAATGTACCCACATGACATCATCTTCCCAGAAATGAGAAACAGATTTATTTGTAAAAGACTGCTATTTCATTTTTTAATAAACTGGCCTTTGGCATCACAACTTCGTCAACTGATCATCTTTGGGTGAACAAAAGACCTATTAAGAAATATTCTTGTAGCAACCAATTTCCCTACCCAACAGTTAAGTTTTAATCCTGTTAAATGTATGTGAATTTATGTTAAACAACTAGAGCTGTTAGTTATGGGTTGGCTGTTAATAGGTAATTAGGAGATGCCACTGGTGTATCTAGGGAAAACACAAAGGCTTTCAATACTAATGAATTATAGATCTATTAGAGAAATTTGGGTAGACAGCAGATGACTAAGAGAAAATGTAAATGTTAGGCTGAAGGGAACCCAGCTGGATTGCTTGCCTTGACTAGGTCTTGGTTAATAACTTGGGCTGGTAAGAGGAAGCTCAGGAAAGCAGTTTGAGAAAGTTAGGCCACATAGGAAAAGTAAAGAATTTGGAGAGACCATGCTTACTTCACCATAAACTAAGAATGAGAACCTTGCAGACTTAACAGCCCAATGAACCAATATAAAAAAGATAAGAATAAGCTGGGCAGCGGTGGCACTCAGGAGGCAGAGCCAGGCGGATCTCTGTAAGTTCGAGGTCAGCCTAGGCTACAGAGTGAGTTCCAGGACAGCCAGGACTACACAGAGAAACCCTGTCTCAAAAAACAAAACAAAACAAAAGATAAGAATAACATTCAGAGCATGTTGTAGAGTATTATTTTAAGGTGTGCTACATTTGTTTATCCTCTGGAACATTTGTTTAATGATGCAAAGATGTGTTGTATTTGTTTATGTTGCATCAGTTTAACTCTGTGAAGCTGTGTTGCAGTGCCTGTCTAAAACACCTGGTTGGTCGGATAAAGAGCTGAATAAACAATACCAAGGGAGGAGAAAGGATAGGTGGGGCTGGCAGGCAAAGAGAATAAATAGAAGGAGAAATCTAGGAGAAAAAGAAGAAAGAGCAAGAGAACAAGGGGAAGTGGACTATAGGGGCCTGCTACTCAGTCACACAGCCAGCCAACGCATAAGAAGGAAAGAAAAGATATACAGAGACTGAGAAAGGTAAAAGCCCAGAGGCAAAAGGTAGATGGGATAATTTAAAGTTAAGTAAAGCTGGCAAGAAACAAGCCAAGCTAAGACTGGGCATTTATAATTAAGAATAAGCCTCCATGTGTGATTTATTTGGGAGCTGGGTGGCTGGGCTCCAAAGAGCCAAAGAGCCAAAAGAATAAAAAACAACCAACTATATTTTGGAATACCAACGTGGGACTCTTGAATTTCCATAGGGCCTGAGAACGCTGAAAAAAAAAAGAAAAAGAAAAAAAACACGGCTCCTTTAAGAGGTGCTGCTGTTCAGCTGGCAGCACTAAATTGAAATGGCAAGCTAAGTAAAAACTGCTTGTGGCAGCACAGGTACCAGCTTCCTACAACTAGGAAGGTTGAATGCAGTTTCTGGTCATGCACCTTCGACAGGACCTTGAGCTTTAGGCTTGGCAGAGCCAGCCAACAGAACAGTGCAGAGGACCCAGCTGTAGCTTAGCAGTTTAAAGTTTGCTCACATGGTCAAAAAAGGCTAAAAGATACACAGTAAAAGAGGTCCAGATGGAAAAACCTCTAAAAAGGTTCCAGTGTGTTTTGCAATGTGCGTAGGCTTAAGAAAGAAATAAAAAGAGTATGGATAAGTCATAGAAAGAAAGAAATAGTTTTAAAATAATAAAGTCTTTTTTTTTTTGGTTTTTCAAGACAGGGTTTCTCTGTGTAGCTTTGCGCCTTTCCTGGAACTCACTTGGTAGCCCAGGCTGGCCTCGAACTCACAGAGATCCGCCTGGCTCTGCCTCCCGAGTGCTGGGATTAAAGGCGTGCGCCACCACCGCCCGGCTTAAAATAATAAAGTCTTTAAAGAGAAGTAAAGTAATATTAAAAAGAGTAAGCCATGTAATGATGGAAAATACACAGGGAGTCTGGATCCTGAATGTTATTGTGTTAATTCTGAATTTTCTGAATGCTGATGAGCAAAATACAGCTGCTAGCAGACATGGGTGTATGAACTGGACTGAAAAACTGAGCCAACCTAGAAACTTTAGGGCTATTTTAACTTTAAAAAAAGAAGTAAAAATATATATTTGTCAAATGGAAGTAAAAAATTGCTTTGGAGTTTTGTTCCCATAGGAGATGAGAGGCTATGGATTTCTTCAGGAATGATATTGATCAGGTGTGATCAAGGGAGACCTCCTAAAACATGACAGGTGATGTCTATCAACAAAGGTTTTTGCTGGTCTTTCCAGGACTTGATCATTATCTCAAATTTTCTCTGGGACCCTAAAAATACTTCATCCACAGACAGCAGGAAGCAGTTTGGAGAACACAACATCCACATTCCCAACAGGGGTGTGGAAGATTTTGGTTATTTGGTGGGTTATGGATGTTTGTTATACTTAGGGGAATATAGGAATATAGGATAAAAAGACAACTATTAATCTCAGATATTTTGCATTGGCATGGATTCTGTATATTGATACAAATTTAAAGTTATTTTTGTTATACTGAATGTATGTTTTTACTCTTGTTTGGGGTATTGTGCTCATGCAGTTCATTTAAAAATGCAATGTATAATTGAGAAATGAGGTTGGTGATTAATCTACAACAATCAAATTGGTAGTCATATTAGGTATGTTTTCAAGGTTAAACAGATATACTTTATTTTTTATTTATTTATTTATTTAGGTTTTTTGAGACAGGGTTTCTCTGTGTAGCTTTGCGCCTTTCCTGGAACTCATTCTGTAGACCAGGCTGGCCTCCAACTCATAGAGATCTGCCTGGCTCTGCCTCCCAAGTGCTGGGATTAAAGGTGTGTGCCACCACCGCCCAGCCGAAACAGGTATACTTTAAACAGATAGATGGTCTTCATATAATTGAAAGACCTATAGAATATGGCATTTAAAATGTTTTGTTAACTTCAGGTTTTTCATGACAATGAGACACATCTGCTCCTGGCAGCACAATTTACTACAGAGATGATGGGCATTGAAGAAACTCTTATGGAGTTTGCTTTCATTGTGGCAAGGTTAGCCACTGTGCAAAGAAACTGCTCTTGCCTTTGACTGCTGAAAATGTGCTGTGCAGACTGGACATGCAGAACACACAAGAAAAAGACTGTTGATCATTGCCAAAACAAGGCAGGACAGTCCTTCAAAATTCCTGCTTCACAGAAGAGTCTGCCAGATATTCTGCAGGAAACAGAGGAAAGTGACTGACAAACTTTGCCAATACAAGGCAGGGCAGTCCTTCAAATTTCCTTCTTCACTGAAAAGTCTGCCAGACATTCCGGGCCTGTAGGGTGAAGATAGATGCCCCAATGTAGCAGAGGAACTTTGGGTGACTGTCCAGGCAACCAAATGTCTCCATTGTTAGGTAATATTACACCCTTCTGGGTCTTTGATGGAGTAGAAGAGTAGATAGTTAAGAGTTGTAGTTTTCTTAGTCATGATAGAAAGTAAATTAGGTATAAAATTTCGGATTCACTAAGTTAGGATATATAATGCATTATTTTCTCTGAATATGCTAACTACAAATGGACAGAATATTGTAAACATAATTCTTACTTGATGACTATTTTTGTTGTGTATAGTTTTACTATGTTAAAGTTAAAACCTTCCTTTAATTTAGACAAAAGGGGGAAATGTAGAATATTATTTTAAGATGTGTTACACTTGTTTATGCTCTGAAACATTTGTTTAATGATGCAAAGACGAGTTGCATTCTTTATGTTGCATTTGTTTAACTCTGTGAAGCCGTGTTACTTGGCCTGCCTAAAACACCTGATGGTCTAGTAAAGAGCTGAACAGCCAATAGAAAGGCAAAAGAAAGGATAGGCAGGGCTTCCAGGCAGAGAGAATATATAGAAGGAGAAATCTGGGAGGAAAAGAAGAAGGAGTGAGAAAAGGAGGAGGATGCAAGTGGCCAGCCACCCAGCTACACAACAAGCAATGGAGTAAGAAAGAAAGATATACAGAAATAGAAAAAGGGGAAAGCCCATGGGCAAAAGGTTGATGGGAAAATTTAACTTAAAAAAGCTGGGAAGAAAAAAGCCAAACTACGGTCAGACATTCATAAGTAAGAATAAGTCTCTATGTGTGATTATTTGGGAGCTGGGTGGCGGGCTCCTCAAAGAATAAAAAACAAAAATAACCAACAACAAAAGCATCATTTTAGACA
>CABHPH010037758.1:0-11153 GCA_902168325.1 Peromyscus nudipes | reverse complement strand
TGTGTGTGTGTGTGTGTGTGTGTGTGTGAACACCTGTTCTAAGGTGAACATGTGGAAGTCAGAGGACTACATCCTAACATGTGGGCTCCATAAATTGCACTTGTGTCTTCAGATTTAATGCTATGTACATTTATCATGTGAGCTGTCTTGAGGCTCTAAGATTTTCAAGTTTTGTTGGATATTAATTCTGAATAAAAAATTGCTATATATATGTATATATATATATATATATATATATATATATATGCATTTAAGCTTGGTATAATGTAGCTGGAAGTTTTCTTGTGTCCCAGTAGGCCGGGGGTCAGGACAAATCTCTCCCAATCGAATTCCCCAAGTAAACACACAGAGGCTTATATAGTTATAACTGCTTGACCATTAGCTCAGGCTCATTATTGACTAGCTCTTACACTTAAACTAACCCATAATTCTTATGTATGTTTAGCCATGTAGCTTGATACCTTTTCTCAGTTCTGCCTTGCCATCTTGTTTCCTCTGTGTCTGGCTGGCAACTCCTGACTCAGCCCTTCCTCTTCCCAGAATTCTCCTTGTCTGCGTACCCCATCTATACTTCCTGTCTGGCTACTGGCCAATCAGTGTTTTAATAAACGAGTGTACAAGGGTATTATCCTACACCATTTCCCCTTTTCTATCTAATCAAAAAGGAAAGTTTTAACTTTAACATAGTAAAATTACATATAAGAAAACAGTTATCAATCAAGAATTAGTTACAATATCTAGTCTATTTGTATTTGGCAAATTTAAGGAAAATTATCTCTCCTATATTTGTGAGTCTAAGGTTTCATATCTAGCTTATCTTTTATCATAACCAAGGAAAATTATAATTATCCATCTCTTTTGAGATTATACACTAACAGAAATGAGGGAAGGTGAACGGAGGATACAAATTTAGTGTTTCTTTGAGTTAGTAATCTAAATAAAAACAAAAGACAGCAACTTCCATTTCTTCTGCCTTATAACCCAAGGTTTAATTACCGCCTGGTATTTAATTATGGTAATTATTTAATTACAATACATTGACAAGAGAATAGATAAACCATTTTGAATGAAGGCATCATCAAAGAATAAAGGAAAATTTGTCATTTTCCAACACTTTCATTTAAACCTGAATATCTGTTGTAAATCAGCATTGCTTTGCACGAAAAAGTAATACAGCCTGAACAGTCTGTCAGTCAGTGTGTATTAATTAGCTGCATCTGTTCTAGTTTTATTCAACTGGTAAAGAGATTACAGGTGAATATAAGCTCCTTGTGAATTTTTTCATTCTTCAACAGTCCTATCAGTTTCTTGGATGTATGTAATTTAAAATAAATTATTCAAGTGTTACTGTGAAATAAAAATAAAGCCAACACAAGTAACAACTCATTCAGTACATGTCATTTTGGGGGATCATTTGAGCTTGTATATCAAAAAATGATTCATTCTTTAAGGGGAAAAGTTCATTAAAATATTAACATATTATATTCTTGTTTCTGTTTGCAGAATTAGAATTTTTGTTTCCTTGCTATATATGTTTAATATATACTCTTAACCACAAGACTAGGTGTATTTCTCTACTCATCTCTAGAATTTATTCTGTTTCTGTTCCTCACACATTTTCACATGTACTCTTTTTTTCTGTGTATGTTTTCATTATTTATTTTCAACTAAATCTCACTGGAATGTGGGTAAATACACTGGAGCTTTAAGCCTCCCATGGCTCCCTCAGTTTAGAATAAGAATATTTCTTGTAGAAAAAGAGTAGTGAATGTAAGGAAACAATAGATTTCAAGAAAGACAACAACAAAAAACTTTATTAGAAAAGTAAGTTAATGAGTATAGAGGGAGAAAGAGGTATAATGGAGAAGAAATAAGTTACCTGATAATTTTTCTAATAAATGAAAAGAAAAAAGACATAAATTTGGAAATTCTACTTACACGTATGGCAAATAAATATTTAAAAGGTCTGAAAGATGATCCTAAACCTTAGGTTATTTTCTCAAATACATTCCTCATGAAAGCTACATTACATGTTCAAAATAAAAGAGAACATTAATATATTAACACACCTGATCTGTATACATAGATCACTTTAATTGGTCACTGTGAGACTTTTAAAATATTTGAAAATTATTTTTCTAGGTACTGAAAAATTAGAAGTTTCTATTTTTACTAATCCATTTATTTTCTGTTAAATTTTTCTGCTTTATTCAGAATATTTTAATTAGTCAGAAACATTTTCAAATACATGAGACATTGTGAAAGGATGCTATTTTTTTATGCTTCAATTAGAAACAAGCCTGAAAAAATTATACCTAATGCCAGTTAAGCTAGCACTTGAGTGATCTTAAATTCTCAGTAATAATACAAAACTGTTCTTAATACGCATACAGAGGAAACAGAGTCATTTCTCCACCTCTGTTATTTCAAGGAAATTTAATTAAATTGGGTATCAAGTCTTCTTGCTACCACTGACTCATTTCTAATTAACACACTTGTACCCGAAGGGGGAAAAGAAAATCAAAGAAACACTGTGGTTGAGTTCATCTTCTCATTAGAAGGATTATTTGCTTCAAACTAAGTCAAGGGTTATATTCTTTAATATCCAAAGGGAAAAATACTATCAAAATGATTCAGTATGAGGGATTCAAATTGCAATTTAGAAATGAATGCACGGGCTGACTCATGAAACAAATGGGAAAGTATTACAATGAACTTCTGGACAGAAACTGATGAGTGGAGGGCTATTCTTTTCTCTTTCATATGTGGTAGCAAATAGTGGTAAAAGATACTGTCTGCTGTTGTAGATTAAAAGAAAGGAGTCTGAGAATATATAAAATACATGCTGAAGAAAAACACCATTTACTTTTAGTATTTATAAATTTCACCATTTGTGAAGTATAAATCAATAAATTTAAATTTAAAAATAAAGAAATGAAAAGTTATAAGCTAACCAGTCCACCGTTTTATTAACAAGATGCTAAGTAGGTAAAATCAAAGTGGAACAATATTTATAAGTATTTATAAGTGAAGGAAAACAAGCGTTTAAGCCCATATGATGTGCCAAGATTAAAACCATGTGGATATCCATGTAATTTACAGAACACTGCAAGGCTGACACTTGTTGGGAGTTTTATAAGTACTATAGCATTAGACTATGTTTAACTTCATTGGTCATCAAGTGCTTACCAAAATGAATGGACTATTTGTCTCTAAGTGATTTTTTTTCCCATACAAATTCTTCCACTTTTACAGACTAGTGATTCTGTGATCCTAAGTGAAGAAAACTTTGCATAGTACATTATTTAGAATGGGAATTTCCATTTACTATTTGGATTTGTTTATATTACCCATTTTTCTGGCAAGATATACATTATGAGAACAGATACTATAGCCTATTTCCCATGATTGCAATTACAAAGTGTTTTAAAATATTGAAGAACAGCTAGGTGTATGTCCTGTGCCTTTCCAACCTGTAAAATAGCACTAAAAATGTACACTATCATAAAATTTTCTGAACAGTGCTACAAGAGGTGGGGAAACAAAACTAAGAATAAATAAAACGGTCATATTAGCCAGATATACTTGAGGTAGAGTGTTAATTTCTGCAAGAGATAAAGAAACTACAAAAAAGTACACACTGAAAACCTGCCAATCAATACAAGGAATGGTGAACTGAATGGATATTCCTCAAAGGAAGAAACACAGTGAACAGTAAATATTTCAGAAAAGTGCTCAGCATGTTCAGCCTCAAAGGAAATACAAGTTAAAAGTTTTTTTGAGATTTCATTTCATCCAAGCCATAATGGCTGTTATCAAAATAACAAATGATAATAAATGTTTGAAAGGATCAAGAGTTGACAGGAGTACGGGCAGTGGTGGCGCACACCTTTAATCCCGCACTTGGGAGGCAGAGCCAGGCGGATCTCTTTGAGTTCAAAGCCAGCCTGGTCTACAAAGCGAGATCCAGGACAGGCACCAAAACTACACTGAGAAACCCTGTCTTGAGAAAACCAAAAAAAAAAAAAAAAAGAGTTGTCAGGAGTATTGACTGGTAAAGCCACTAATAGAAATAATTCTGGGAGTTTCATATACATGCATACATACATACATATATATGTATAATTTTTTTATTAAAAAAGGATTTTCTTTCCGTTTACATAGCAATCCCCATTTCCATTCCCTCCTCTTCTCCTGCTCTCCCCACCTACCCCCATCTCACCCCCATCCCCTCCTCATAGAGAGTAAGGCCTCCCTTAGGTAGTCAGTACAGGCTGTTATACCACTTTGGGACTGGACCTAGTCCCTCCCTCCTGCATCAAGGTGGAGAAAGGCATGTGGTCTAAAAAGTAAATTTTTGTACCCAGGGTAAGTCCTGGTCCCATTGCCAGGGAACCCACAAAGCCATACAACTTTCACCCACATTCAGAGAGCCTAGTCCAGTCCCGCAGCCAAGCACTTGGCCAAGATCCTGGAGTTCAGTTAAGGAGAGAGAGGAAGGATTATAAGAGCAAAGGGGGTCAGAATCATGATGGGAAAAACTACAGAAATAGGTGACCGAAGCTAATGGGAGTTCATGGACTCTGGACTGACAGCTGGGAGTTTCTTAATATGCTAGTAGTTAGAACTACCTTATGGCTCAGCTGTGCTGTTCCTGGCATATATACAAAATACTCTGTATCCTACCAAACTCACACTTGTACATCTCTGTGCAATGCTGCTCTATTCACAATAACAAGAAAATGAAATCAGCCCAGATGTTCATCAAGAAGAGTGGAAAATGAAAATACGGTACACACACACACTGGAATTTTATTCATCTGTGGAAAAAAAGGGAAAAAACTGGAATTATCAGAAAAAATAGATATATTTGGAAATCATAAATATAAGGTATTTTAGATTAAGAAAGTCCAACATTGCATCTTCCTTCTCAAATGAAGACTCTATCATGTATATATCTATGTTAGTGCATGTATAGGTAAAGAAACTAGAAATGGGACCATGAGAGAGGAAAAAGATGTTGAGGAAGAGGAGAAGGTTAATAGATTACATATGACTTGAAACAGAAAGGAAAATACTGGGGATGGAAGAATAAGGAGTGGGATAGATGTAGGGGAAAAGAGTAAAATAGAATAAATACAAATAAAAAAATGAAAATGTCATAATGAAGGGTACTATTTTGTATATTAATTAAGAAACAAAAGATACAAAAAATGTAAGCCATCATAATAAAAGATCTTGTGTTAAACTAGTTTTACTAAGTTTTTAAGTCCGAGTTTTCCTTACCTTAGAAATGAAATATGTTTGCTTGTCAATTACGGGCCCTTCCAAACACCTCTACTATTTATTACCATTAAATATATGGGAACTATTGCAAAATATGTGAGACTTAGCTGCTTCATCTGAACTAATGCAAAAAATAATAATGATAGTATATCAAGACATACATACTTTAAAGTCATTGCTAATAATCAAAGCATATTAAATATTACAAAATACTGTATTCTTTCTCAAGTATCAGCCTTTAGAGAACCTCAAAGATAATATTCAAATTGAAATGTTGAAAAATTCTGTGATAAATCTACTCATGTTTATCCTTGTAGCATTATGTGTCAATATGACACAATTATTACACATTTACAATGTAGAAATGATTGAATAAGTTAGTTTATTCAAAAACACATATCTTGGAACTACTGCAGGAAATATTATAGAGATGAATAAAATATCAGATATTTAATGAGGGTTATTAAAGAGATAGGATTGTGGGATGTATGTATACAAAATATTCCTAAGAGAAATCAGAGGTCCAATAACAGCAAAGTTGATTTCCCTAAAATTTTTCAATCCCCTGTGGATTCTAGAATCTGGAATTTCATGTTCTCAAGGAAAAAAAGAAACTAAAATAGAATTTAGCAATGAATGCATAGGCTAAGATACCACTATGTGAGAAACCAAATCCCTCTTGCCTTCACATCTACAGTTACTTCTGTACAATATAAAGGTTTTGAAATATGCTCTGGCCATGCCGTGTAATAAAGAACTATGATTCCAAAAATCAAGAAATAAAGCCCAGTTTTCTTATCATCGGAGCATAAATTTGAATCCAAATAGAATAAAAAATCTGAGACATAAATGTAACAGAAATACAAAAGGGATGTTTGTGATGATATGTATAAGGTTAAGATGGGTGTTGCAGAATTATTATGTACACTGTAAAGATGTATCCCAGTCTAAGGCACCTTCTGATTGGTTTAATAAGGAGCTGAATGGCCAATAGCTAGGCAGGAGAGAACTTTTGGGGAAAGAGGACTCTGGGTAGAAGAGAGGCAGAGACACCAGTGAGACACTGAAGAAGGCAGGCATACAGTGCAGAGGAGAGGTAACTGAGTCATGTGGCAGAATGTAGATTAATATAAATGAGTTAGATTAAGTTATAGAGCTAATTGGGAAAAAGCCTAAGCTAAGGCCCAGCTTTCATAATTAATAATAAGTCTCTGTGTCATTATTTGTGAGCTAGCAATCCTGACGAGACAGTACAACTACAGACGCGAGACAAGAGAGTGATAATTGTATGTGATTAACATGTATGCAGTAATGTTTTTCATACCTTGGAAGAAAATACAGGATGTATGCCAGATGGAAGCTTGAGGAATAGCAGTACACATAAAAAAAATAGTTCATTTGTTAACTATAGTAACAAAATTAAGAGAGGTTATCAACATTCAGTGAAAAATCAAAGTAATTAAAATAGGTTGTAACAGAATCATATTACTACTTTGGACAATATAAAATTTTGTTTTTAAATCTGTTTAGAACATTTTGTGAAGCATTTATATGAAACATAACACAATATCCCAGATCAGCAATTCATACTTAAACTTGTTCTAAACTGGAAATGTGCATACAAAATGATTTATATAAAAAGGTTCGTGGTAGTTTTAGTCAACATAATGCACAGCTCGAAAGACCTGTTATCTACCAACACAGTAGGCAAAGAAGCCGGATAGATGCAGAAATGATGCCTGTTACTGGAACAGAAAGAAAAAAAGAATTGCTGAAGCTGAATATGCTGTATGTGGCCCAACAAACATTCATTTGATAAGAATACTACAAGTTCCTGGTAAGATATATTCAAGCTGATATTTTTTATAAGTCACAGTGGTGATTATGTCTGGTGTGTATGACTGGAAAAAATAGACTAAGAAAACTGCAAAAGTCATGGAGTCTGTAAATCTCTACAACTATGAATGTGGTAATGAGGCTATAGAGATATTCAAAAGTGTTGGTTTTGATATAAATTGAAATTCACAATGAATAATGCAACGATTAAGGAGGGGAAAATAAGGATATCAACATTTCAAAATGAAACTCAAGTATAACTTTGTCAGAGTGCTACATCTAGAATGATCTTTATCTGAATGATGAAGCCAGAACAAAGCTTTAAAAAGACCCTGGAAGGCAGTCATGAATCAATTCAGTCATTACTTATTACATTTTTTTTTTTTTGCTGAGCACTATTTGAGGATTGAGTGTATCGTCATTGAAATAATGGATAAAAGCAAGACCAAAACCTAGCAGTGCAAACTCCAAATTCTGCATCTCTATATCTGATGTCAAAGCATTCTTCAGATCTCCCACCCCTTCCAGCTTGGCTGACTGCAACACACATGGTTCCCACCAGTACCTCTGCCATGAAGCTAAGCTCTCGCAGATCAAGGAGCTGGGCAGAGCCAGCTGCCTAAGCCACCACTTTTGTCCTAGCCACATCCACTTAGAAGTTTAAAGGATGATGTGGTCAGAAAAATATAGAGACAGATTCAGACCAAAAAAAAAAACAAAACAAAACAAAACAAAACAAAAAAAAAACAAACCACAACTCTATGTGGATTACAGTGCTAAAAGTACATGTAGACTTGGGAGAGAAAAAAGAAAAATGGTAGAGACAGTCTTTAAGACAGAAATAGAGTAAGAAAAATATAATAAGCCACATAAAGATGGAAAATTTATAGAGACTGGATACTGCATGTTATTGTGTTATCTTTAAATTTTTTGACTATTAATGATCAAATGATAACTGTGGAGAGACATTTAATTATTAATGCTGCTAGGTTAAACCAATTTTATATTTATCTTAACTTCAAATTTTAAGTCAAAAGATGTTACTGTGGGAAAGAGGATCTGCTTTTTTTTCCATAGGAAATGAGAGGCTCTGGATTAAGAAAAATTTAGCTCTTTCAAGGAAGACCCCTTTAAAAAAAAAATCTCTGAAGCCGGGCGGTGGTGGCTCATGCCTTTAATCCCAGCACTTGGGAGGCAGAGCCAGGCGGATCTCTGTGAGTTCGAGGCCAGCCTGGGCTACCAAGTGAGTTCTAGGAAAGGCGCAAAGCTACACAGAGAAACCCTGTCTCGAAAAAAAAAAAAAAAAAAAGATCTCTGATGGCACCGGATGGCCCAGATAATCCAACATTTCAGAGCACCTCTTTGGTAGTTTCCTCTGAGTTATACATCCAGAACAGCTTCAAGACTGCTGGCTGAGATTACCCAGCCTCATGGCATACTCCATTCTGGACTTAACCATTAATCCTAAATTTTCTTAGGATCCCCCAAGGATTCACAGTGCCCCCAATCAACAGGAAGTAGTCTAGAGAACTACACCCACATTCTCAAAAATAAATTATGCAATTTGTCATAGGGGGGTTGGTTATAAGTTAATATGGATAATGGTCAGGAAAAGAGCTAATCAAAGAAGATTAGATTCAGGGATCTTGTTCTGAAAAGGAAAGGGGGATATGTAAATGATAGGATAAAAGGGTAGATTATTGAATCCACTTTAATCCAAAAATGACTATTATCTTACATATTTAACATTAGTATGGATTTTGATTTATTAATACAAATTCAAAGTTAATTTTGCTATACTGTCTGTATGTTTATATTCTTGTTTAGGGTATTATGTTTATGCAGCTCATTTAAAAATGTAATATATAATTAAGCAATGTAGATTAATAGTCATCTATAATAGCAAACTTATCCCTTCAAGGTCATACAGAGATATATTTCAGATAGATAGGCAATCTTCAAACACTTCTAAGACCTACAGAACATAGCATTTAAAATGTTTTAAGAACTTAGACTTTTCTCACCAGTGTGACACATCTGCTCCTGGAAGCACCAATCTACTTCAGAGAAGATGCTGGGCATCAAAGAAACTCCATATGGAGTATATTTTCTTTGTGGAAAATTTAGCAACATGGCAAAAAACTGCCCTTGCTTAGACTGCTGACAGTATGCTCTCCAAATTGAACAAGCAGTATACAAAAGAAAGTGATTGCAGAACTTTGCCAAGACAAGGTAGGACAGTCCTTCAAAAATCCTGCTTCACAAGAAAGTGTCTCAGATATGTAAGGTCTGTAGGCCAGAGATGGATGCACCAACATTACAGACCAACTCTGATAGCTGTCCAGGTATCCTAATATCCCTGTTAGGGATATTTCATCCTTATGGAGTCTTTGATGGAGTTGAAGACTAGGTAGTTATAATTATAGCTATCCTTAGTTATGATAAAAGATAAATTAAGATATAAAACTTTGGACTCAAAGATCAGAGAGATAGAATATTTTCTTTAATTTTTGCAAATGCAAATAGACATTGTAATGGTAATTTTTCCTTGATAACTGTTTTTGTTATATATAATTTTACTATGTTAAAGTTAAAACCTTCCTTTTTAATTAGACAAAAGGGGGTAAATGCTGTGGGTTATACTCACTGTTAATAATAATGCTGATTGGCTGATAGCTGGGCAGGAAGAGACTGAGTGAAAAAGCCAAACTAGGAGAATTCTGGGAAGAGGAGGACAGAGTCAGAGTCACCAGCCAGACAGAGGAAACAAGATGAGAATGCCATATCGAGGAAAAGTACCAAGCCATGTGGCTAAACATAGAAAAGAATCATGTGTTAATTTAAGTGTAAGAGCTAGTCATTAATAAGCCTGAGCAAGGGGAAAGAGCATTTATAATTTATATTAAGCATCTGAGTGATTGACCGCAGCTGTAGAACACAGGAAAATGTCTGATTATACTGGGTGCATAACAGTCTTTTCTAAAAATTAAAAATGTTATACATTAATATGCACAAACTCCACCCAGATACATTCATAATACATATAATTAAAAATAAATTCCCAGAGCTGGGCGGTGGTGGCGCACGCCTTTAATCTCAGCACTCAGGAGGCAGAGGCAGGCGGATCTCCGTGAGTTTGAGGCCAGCCTGGGCTACCAAGTGAGGTCCAGGAAAGGTGCAAAGCTACACAGAGAAACCCTGTCTCGATAAACCAAAAAAAAAAAAAATTCCCTGTAGGTTGTACAACCTTCCAAAATGGCCCCAATATCTAAAGCCCAAGTGGTGAAACACTTGAGCCTATGGGCAAATTTTCCTTTCAAATTATGGGACTAGAACTGATCCTGGAGACTTATTATTTCACCTAACTTGTGAACTTAACAACTGTGACTCCAGAAGTAGATGAAAGAAGAATTATTCTGTTAGTCTTCCAGGACTCAGACACTGAATAACAGAATGTGTTTAATATTTGAAGGTGAAAAAATGAGCCTAAGTATTATAAAGCTAATAATGAAATCATGCTAAATACATAGAAATTAATTTAATATCAGTTATATCCCTTTGTTATTTGATCGACAGATGCTTTTGAACAGCCCCCTAAAACAAAAAATTGCCCCAATGCACCTCATCTCTAATTCTTTTCTTTCTCTTTTTACCTCACCATAGCATAAAATCGTACTGAAAAAAAATAATAACTTAATTGAACTCAAAGTACATTTTTTACCATAGCTTTAAAAGGTTAATTATCTTTTTTTATTATACAAAAATAGACACCTCTTAAAATATGGAAGTATATTTAAAATACGCTACTAAATTAAAGAGTAAAGTTCAAGACCACACAAATACTAGATTTCAATAAAGATCTTCTCATGATGAATATAAGGAAAGGGAATTTTTAATTTGTTTGTGACCTAGTAATTTACATATTATGTTTGGTGCTCAGTGAATTTTGGAATTCACTTTTGGTAGAAACAGATAATGAGAATGTTTTCTCACAAGACGATATACTAGCAACCATGTACATACTACCAGTA
>CABHPH010037722.1:0-14023 GCA_902168325.1 Peromyscus nudipes | reverse complement strand
GGGGGGGACGGCAGGTTATGGCTCATGGGCCACATTTTTCTGACACCTGTTTTTTTTTAGATACAGCTCCAAGTTCAACTGGAAAACATCCCCCATTGAATGACTTCCTGTCTGTGACTGCTCCCCTGCTGCAGTAGTGGAGTTGTCTAGTGGAGATTCCAAGGCAGCAAAGCCTAAAATAAAGAAGTACTGCTGACGATATTTCTGACCTCTGAGATCAGTCCAGGGGTAGCCTGGTGTTAGCTTAAGCGTCTCATATCATGATAGGCACGCTTGCTCTCACCCTTGGTTTTTGGAAGGATGCTGTTTGCTCCACGAGTGAGGCTGATGCTCATGACCTCTGCCTCCACCCACAGTCTGATCCCAGTGATGACTTCAGGTCCAGCCTCTCTTTGCTGTGGAGGATGGAGGGTCTCACCCTTATTAAGAGAGACTAGGTGGGCTCTGACTTTGGTGGCCACCAAATCACTTGACAGATGTCAACCCGAGGGTGAGAAAGAAGAAGGCAGAGGTGTGAATGGTAACAGAGGAGGCCTGAAGGCAGACCCATGGCCTCGGCTCACCACAGGCAGCTCTTCTTGGAGCCAGCCTTTGTCTGTGGATGAGGAATGGTGAGGAGAGAGGCCAGCTCTTCTCTTCCCCCAGACTGCAGTCAGTGAGGCTGTGAGGGGACAAAGCAGACGCCTCCCAGCAAAGAGTAAGAGAAAGTCGAAGCCCTCCCCTCCTGCCTTCTTGGATACAGTACTGGGTGCTGGCAAAAGTGACCTGTTGAATTTGGCAAGCAGAGGGAACCCTTCCTTAAACTACATTAGCTGATAGTGTCCGTTCTGTTGGCCAGTTCTGCCCTCTCATCAAGGAGGAGTGAGCTCACTCAATCCATGCAGCCACTGTGGAGTTAAAGTTGTCCTTTCTCTACACGGGTCCTGCCCTTCTTTGCTCCTGCACATGGCCTCCTGCCTTTCTGCCCACCTGCACATGGCCTCCTGCCTTTCTGCCCACCTGCACATGGCCTCCTGCCTTTCTGCCCTCCTGCACATGGCCTCCTATGCTAGCCAACAACAGGACTCAGACATGCAAAGCAGCTACAGGAACTTGAAAAGGAGCCTAGCCAGTCCTGCCCACTGATCCTCTGCCTGCCCTCTCTGGTGGCATCCTTGTCTCAGGCACTCTTTTCCTGGCATTTATCTATCAGCTTTAAGAACACGAGGCCCATACACCAGTGCCGTGACACAGCCGGAAGTACCAATCCAGGTTCAGTTCCCAGCAGCCACAGTAAGTGGCTCACAACTGCTTGTAACTTTAGTTTCAGAAGATCAGATATCGTCTTCTGACCTCCGAGAGCACCTATACACATGTGTACACATATACAAAAGAAGATACACATAAACAATATTTAAAAATATCTCTTAAAAAAAAAACAAAGAAAGCCAACTCTCTGGACACTAGACACTGGCTTTTGGTACTATGAGCTGGCAGCTACCACGTGCAGGGCATTGTGTGAAAGTACTAGTGCAGGGTTCCCCAAAGTCCAGGGACTGGGGGCGGGAGTATGTCTACAGGGTTAAACATTTTCTCAGTACCTTGTATTACAGAGCTTCTCTCTCTCTCTCTCTCTCTCTCTCTCTCTCTCTCTCTCTCTCTCTCCTTCCCTCAATCAATGAAGCCATGACCCTATTCATGGCAGGCAAACACTCTACCTGTATCCTAAGTATAAAACTGAATTTTCCATAGGCTCTGTGCCATCTGGTAGCCAACGAGATGGACTTTATAGAATTTTCTGGGGTCTTTGGTATATTCCATAGTTCTTATAAGCAGAAAGGGTCCCGAGATCAAAAAACTCTTAAGCCCCACTGCTTCTACAGCCTGACTTTTGGGATGCCTCACAGCCCAAGGGGTGGACAGTGTCCTATCTAGGTCACAGTTAGGAAACTGAGGCCCATATTGGGACTTACGTTAGTTCTCTATTAGGAAGTGGCCTCTCTGGGACTAGAGGCTGGTGTGAGGGCCAGTTCTTTGCGTCCATGTGTCTGTCTACTCAGGGCTAAGAGTTTCCTAGAGTCCCCCAGGTGACTCCGTGGGCCTGTCACCTGCTCATTCAAACAAGACAAGGGGAATGTTGCCTGGTTCATTCTGAGATCTCCTCCAGGTGGGCTTCCCCAGCCAGGAGCTCAAAGGACCAATTGCAACCACCCGTGAGGGCAGATGAGGACAGTGACAGAGGGTCATCAGGGCAAGGAGGGCAAAGGGCCCAAGGGGCCTTGCCAAATCTGTTCATTGTTTTCCCTCAGATTTCAATTCTCTCTCTCCCTCCCTCCCTCCCTCCCTCCCTCCCTTCCTCCCTCCCTCTCTCCTTCCCTCCCTCCCTCCCTTCCAAATTTGGATACAGAGTCTAGTCATATTTCAACCCAGCAGCTCTGCCAAGAAGAAATTACTTGGAGAGAAGGAGGAAACAAAACAAGACCTTTTCCACATTGAAAGGCTGGCCCACACTCCTTCCCTCCTCTCTCGCTAATGGCTGTCCCCGTGGCCTAGGCCAGGGCTGTGCTTTGTTCCCTGTGAATGACACAGAAGAGCACCTGCTCGGCTCTTAAACAAACAGTGCCATTTAAACCACCCAGCGACATCATTGGCTAAGGAGCCCTGAGAAGTACAGTCTCTGGCTTCTGTTGGTTTTTGTGCATGTTTTTTTTTTTTTTTTGTTTTGTTTTGGATATTTTGTTATTCTGCACACTTCAAAAGAGGCTTGGGTGGCCTGGGGGAAGGTCTGTATTCTTAGTTCATTTCCCTCCCGTGTGGCTTTTGTGGACTTGCTGCTTCTGCTGGTTTATTGTTCTAGCTTCTGGATTTAGGCTTTAAAATAAAGAGACTGAATTTTTAAAAAGAAGCGGATGTGGCTAGAGTGGAGGTGCCTTGGACAGCTAAGGGACACCTGCGAGCATGAAGTTACCCCAGCCATGGGGTACTTTCCTTCCCAAAGCAAAGGCTGAGCTTTGGCCACCAAATCCAATCCCGGCAAGGCCCCCACTCAGTGCTGGCCCCTGACCCCTGCCCTTCACCAGGAAGGAAGTGGTGTTGGCATGAAATAGACACGTGTTTGAATCCCACTTAGGCTCCTCCTATCCTCACCGGGACCTGGGTGTTCACCTTCAAGCTCACCTGGAGTTCTTCGTATCTGCAGACACTCTCTGCTGTCCAGCACCGAGGGGCTCTCCCATTTCAAGACATAAAGGCTCTCCTGGGTACAGGGGGAGCTTGCCCTGTCCTTGAGCCAGACCACCAGAGTGTCCTGGATTTGACCTGCCAGAGAGAGGTCCCTCAAAGAGGCTCAGTGGCTGTTGGATGAGCATTTCTGTTTGCTCATTCCTTTGGGGGTACATGCTAATACTGGGAAGATAATTCTTCATTGAGTCCCCCGAAAAACTAAGCCCTATGTGTCCATGCAGTGCCTAAAGTCTCCTTTCCCTCTTCACCTACCTGCCCCAAGTCCTTGACACTCAACCTGTAGAGTTGATTATTTAACCCTAAGAAAGTTCAGGCCTCTTGGTGGTAAAAAAAAAAAAAAAAGAGGGCGGCAAAATGCCCCCTGACAGTGTTGCTTGGCAGTGGCACTATATAAATAAACCTCACGATGGGAAAAGGCACACATGTCTATGCCCACTCTGTGTTCAGTGGGTGGAGGGGGTATTCATACACTCTCGCTATTTCATGATCATAGCATTTCATGGTTAATATCTTATGACTAAGTTTCAGTATACACAGGATGACCTGGAGAATGAGCATTATACGCTTGTACCAACAGACTTGTGTTCCTTTTGGACCCCTAGGACAGATGGGGAAAAAATGACTCCAATAGGAAACAAGGGAAATGGAGACTTGTAGGTGAGAAGATGAACTGAGTAGCCTTTTGTCAAAAACCTTGCCCATCCTTTAAAGCCAAGGTAATGTAGAGGAGCAGAGACTTGAATCCTGGCTCCTTCACTTAATGCAAGTTTGAACAATGAACTTGAAAATGCTGATTCTCAGTTTTCTGCCCTGACAGAACTGGGGTGAAATTAAAAGTAATATCCATAGCTGGGTGTAGTGGTGCACGCCTTTAATCCCAGCCCTCAGGAGGCAGAGGCAGGCAGATCTCTATGAGTTCAAGGCCAGCCTGGTCTATGTAGTGAGTTCCAGGAAAGCCAGGGCTATGTAGAAAGACTCTGTCTCAAAAAAAGGAGAGCCCATAACTGGATTCACGCCACCAATACTGACGACTGTCTTCCCTCTCCCTGAGCACCTATGGATGCAAAAATAGAGTTCCATCTGTAGGTGGCCTCAGGAGAGTCTCTCCTCACCAGTACCCATTTTTAATTTTTATTTCATTTATTTGTTTTTTTGGGGGTGGGGGAAGTCTTGTTGGGTAAACTTGGTTAGACTGGAACTTGCTATGTAGACCAGGCTGGCCTCAAACTCAGAGAGATCCACCTGCCTCTGCCTCCCACTGCTGTGATGAAAGGCGTGTACCATCCACATCCTACTCAGTACACATCTTTTTTGTTTTGTTTTGTTTTGTTTTTTGAGACAGGGTTTCTCTGTGTAGCTTTGGAGCCTTTCCTGGAACTCACTCTGTAGACTAGGCTGGCCTTGAACTCACAGAGATTCGACTGCCTCTGCCTCCTGAATGCTGGGATTAAAGGCGTGCGCCGCCCCGCCTGTCTCGGTACACATCTTATAATCCTTCTCCCTTCCTCCCCTTCCTTTCCTTTCTCTTCTCTTCCCTGCCCTTCCTTCTTTCCTTCCTGTCTCATTTCTTTTCTCTTTCCTGCCTCCCATCATCCTTGTTTCCAGTACCCCTCCCTTCCTCTCTCCCTCCCTTCCTCACTCCCTTCCTCCTTCCATCTATCCATCCCTTTCCTTCTTCCTCCCTTCCCTATAACATGAATCTTAAAGAGTCTTATTAATAAAATCAAACCTGAGCCAGGTATTGGGGTGAATGCTGGAAGATCAGAGAAGCAGAATAAGCCACAGCCACCTCACCTGGCCAACTTCTCAGCTGATCCTGTTTCCTCAGACTGGAAGCTTCTGAGTCCTCATCCAAATGGATCTCAGCTGAACTGCTGCTCAAAATCCTAAAAGTTTAACCAGTCTAGTTCCTGGTTTTCATGCCTTATATACCTTTCTGCTTTCTGCCATCACTTCCTGGGATTAAAGGCGTGAGTCACCATGCCTGGCTGTTTCCAATGTGGCTTTGAACTCACAGAGATCCAGATGGATCTCTGCCTCCAGAATGCTAGGATTAAAGGTGTGAGTGCCACCATTTTCTGGCCCCTATGTCTAGTGGCTGTTCTGTTCTCTGACCCCAGATAAGTTTATTAGGATGCACGATATTTTGGGGAACACAATACCACCACACTTCCCTCCTCCCTTCCTGTCTTACTCTTAGTCTCTCTCTTGTTTTCTCTTTTCATCCGTACTCTTTCAGTCCTTACTGCCCACATCCATTGCCCTCCCTCCCTGCCAGCACCATGCACCTCAGACTAGTGTCGCCGGACCTCTGGGAGTAGGCCCAGGAGACACCATACCCTGTAAACCCCGTCTTCCATTGAGTATAAATTGGTGAACTTGAATGGAGGTAGAGCAACCCCATCACTGAATTCACAACTTGTCTCTGAGTTTTACCCTTAGGACGCTCGGAAAACAGTGGTGTGAACCAAGCAGTTCGTGCTGGCTTATAAGGGTCAGTTATCAAATTTCAGGGATTTTGTCACATTGGTCAGTTAAAATTAGCCTTGATGGGGTATTTACACTACAGAAATTGGCAAACACTACAACCCTCCGAGAGCCATTTATTCTAATCAAGTGTTAGCATACCACTGCCTAAAACATAGATAACACAATGTAAGAGAGAAAGCCTTACAGAAATAGACCTGCCCTCAAGGGGTTCATTGTGCATGCGCAGGGGGCGGGGTGGGGGGTGGGGGGCGGTTGGCGGTGATGATGGCGAACCAAATGGCACTCTTCTACCATCGGGAATAAAAGTTCAAACTCCAGCTGTGTGACCTAGGGTAAGTGCCTCTTCTCTGCAACTCAGCTCCCGTTCCTACCCACCCACTCCCACCCCCCTGATGCTAAAGCTTCACTATATAGTCTAGGCTAGTCTCAAACTCATGATTTTTCTACTTCTGCCTCCTGAGTGAGTTACAAGTGTTTATCCCTTACAGAAACATATAATTGATCAAAGTGTAGAGTGATCAGCCACAAATGCGACATTTATATCAACCCTGCCCCCATAAGGCTCAGAGACCATTGAGGAAGAAGAGGCTGGAGCCAGAGTTCATGGAGAATCAGAGGGCAACAGTGTCTTCTGGACATGATAGGACCACTGCACTCATGAGCTCACAGCAGCTGTGGGTGTCAGCATAAGACATGCACAAGATCAAGCTGGACAACATTCCATCGTGGATGGGAGAGGGGCTCGTGAGGCACCACCACTGCTTGAGGAGCTATTGAGAGATGACGGCTTCTGGGGGAGGAAGAGGCAGTTTTTCTTAATGGTGCAGCCCCTGGTAGGCCAACCACACTCCAGTCGATGCCCCACACTCATGAGTATATGGACAATACACATTGGACTTGGTAGGTTAAAGGAGGAAGAGGAGGAGGAGGAGGAGGAGGAGTCGAGGTGTAAGAAATGGGAGAGGATAAGGAGGAAGACCATGATACAAAATAGTGGTGATGGGGGGGCAGGTTAAGGGGTGAAGAGTGGACTGTAGAGGAATTAAGGGAAGGAATGGAGTGAATATGATCAAAATACACTAAAAGTTCATAAAAGAATTAATAGAAATGCATTATTTAAGACTAAGACATGAGTATTCAACACCACACCAAGCTTTGAGCTTAGTTTTCTGTCTGCTGTATGGGATTTACAGTGAGAAACTCCCCATGCCTATCTCATTAGGCTGTTATTGGGCTCAGCAGAATGCAGGGTCTCACTAAGTAGCCCCAGCTGGCCTAGAACTCCATGCAGACCATGCTGGCCTCAAACTCACACCAATCCATCCACCCACTCCGCCTCCTGAGTTCTGGGAGTTAAAGGTGTGCACCGCCATAACTGCCTAGGATCTTTTAAAAGCTCTGCTCCAGATTTTTTGGATATTAAGGCTGTTGGACATCAAGACAGAGGACCTGAGTTTGATCCCTGGGACCCACATGTTAGAAGAGACCAGATTCCGAGGGTTGACCTCTGACCACCACATGCCCGCACCCTATATGAGGAGGTGAGGGTGATTCTCTCTAAGAGTTTCTTCTTGGACCCCTGGCTGAGTATCATTTTTGTCATCTCATCAAGCAATTGTCCCCCTCACTTTCTCCCAGCACCCAGTGCCACCCACCCTCTCTTTTAAATTCTGTCCTTCTGTGACCCTCTTGGGCCGCAGCATGCTGGTTAGAAGCCGCCCACTCCATGGCTTAATTGCAGGAAACTATGTGTACCGTTTTCTCTAACGATTTAATAGTCTGTCTTCCTGAACGAATGCTAAACCACTGGAGGATATGGAGTGTGGTCAGCTCACTGTTTCTCTGTGGGTCACTGATGCGGTCATGGAGAGAGCACAGGTCAGACCGGGACTACACTGTCCACGCTGGACACAGCACCTCTGGGCAGCCCTGACGGCAGACCACCAGTATGTGCCTGACGGGTTCTCACAAGGATCCAGAGGCAGGAGGCATAAGCAGGTCTTTTACACAAGGAAACTGAGGCACAGAGAGGTCAACAACACATTTGCCCCAAGGCACAAGGCAGGCGGCAAAACCAGATTTCAGACTTGGCCTCTTGAAAACCTGTACTCTAAAGTACCACAGGGTTGGGAAAAAAAACCGGAAGCAAGGCTTCACGACTACTCAATAGCACAGCAGAGTTCTTCCAAGTAGGAAACTGAGAGACTGAGGCAGCAGGCAGCTGTTGGGAGCCGTTTCCCTCCAGGAAGGTGTCAGGAGTTAGGTCCCTTGAACCGCAGTCAGGAGTCTAGGAAAGGTGGCCTGCACAGTGCTAATGGAGCCTCAGAGGAGCAGCCGCCAGGAAGACACTGGCAACTGTCGCTGGGGACTTGGAGCTCTGCTGACTCTTTGGTCCTCTGGGTTGGTTTGTCCTTCACCCCTCAGGACTTGGTACAAGACTCTAAGTCATGGAGATTCCATGCTTTGGGAATCTTGCTCCTATGCTGAAGGACAGTGGTGGAATATTTCAGTTACAGCTAGTCAGAGAGTGGTCCCTATACTCCAAGGCCTGTCTACATGGACTATTAATGTGGTGGCAGGTCCTGCTTCCCAGGGGTGGAAGGAGCTAGGTGGGGTATTCAGTGGGCATAAGCCCCTCCATGCAGCTCGAAGGTCTTGGGTACACATGGGGCTGGAGGGGGCACATGGATGTTGCAAATCCAGAGCAAGGACCAGAACTGAATAATTGCTGAAGGTTCCTCTGAGGCTGTCTTTTTCCCTAGGCCTCTGGCTATCCCCAGCATCTCCTTGGTTTCAGAAATAGCCATTGAGATCTAGATCAACCCTGGGAACTCAGAGTGCTTTTTCTGTTTCCTGCTCCTCAAAAGGCTGCCCTTCAGGCCCAGGATGCAGCTCAGGGGCAGAGTGATTGCCCAACATGCTCAGATCTCTGGCTTCTGTACCCAGCATTGCATCAGCATCTAGCATGTCGGCATGTGCCTGAAATCTCAGCAACTCGGCAGGGAAAGGCCCGAGAGACCAGAAGTTCACCTTCCACTATATAGGAAGCTGGAGGCCACCCTAGGATGCATGAGACCCTGTCTAAAAAAATAAAATGTAAAAAGATCGGTATACAGTAGCATTTTTGGAGGAATCCTGGACCACCAACTCTAAGATAGAAGAGGGTCTCCATCAAACAATTGGTCATTGTACATGGGGGCCTGCTGTCCTGGTACCCACCCTCTTCTCCTAGAGCAGTGACATTTCTTCTTTCTTCCCACAGACATTGGCCTTAAACACTCTGGTCCTTAAATCAAGCTCCAGACTGATTTGTGTGCTGTCACTGTCGTGGTGATACGCACCGTCTGGCTATAACCAGATCCAAACGCCAAACGGTGAGCTCGCTTCAGTACATGCAGTTTGTGAGCAACTGGAGACGGGAAGAAGCTGATGAAGGGCAGACTACTGAACAGAGGTCAAATACTTCATACTTCTATGCTAGTCCAGAAACTTCCTTGAATGCTCATTAAAAAAAAAAGATCCCTGTAATCTGATGTTTTACCTCATTAAATGCTGCAATTTGAGAAGCAAGGAGAGTCCTGGCTGGAACTGGCACCTGGTTTAGGTCACAGTGCTGCGTTTCTGAGTTTGCTTTGCCCAGCTACCTCATGGGGAGGCTCAGCAGAGTGTCAGGGGCAGGGCAGGGTTTGCTCCAGCCTCCCAGGAGCACTTTCCTCCCCTAACATCATACCACAAAGCCTGCTTTGGTTCTTTCTCCCATTCCTACCCTTTAGGGATATGCTGCCATATTGTTGTTGTTTTTTCTCTGGAAGCCACCTTCCCTCCCTCTCTTCCTCCCTCCCTCCCTTTCTCCTTCTCTCCCTCTTGCTGTCCAGGAGGATCCTGGGAGTTCACTTGCCAGTCAGACTAGGCTAGCCAACTGGTGAACTCTAGGTCCTGTGAGACCCTGTCTCATGGAAATAACGTCGAGAGAGAGAAGATATCCAGAGTTAAACTCTAGCCTCCATGTGCACATACACATGGGTACACGCGCACACACACACACACACACACACACACACACACACACACACGCCCCCCCACACACACAAGGGTGTACATTAGTTAAAAATAAAACTGGGTTAAGTTAATGGTGACTGAACAGTGCGTTCTCTCAGCTTAGAGCCATTGTCCTTTCCCTCCCTTGCAATAGCCAAAATGGGGGACAAGTTTGAGGTTATCACCAAAATGTGGATATTGGTGTCCAGGGTGTATTTTTATGTGGCTAGTAATCTTTCCACCACCCTAGATCCCCCAAGTACTTCGTGTTTGGAAGCTTGGAGTTTTAACTCGGCAGCAATGGAGGCCTTTACTCAGGTTAGGCGGCTTAAGTGGGTACATGCCTATCAAACGGTTTGCTCTCATGCTCTTGCCCCGAATCACTTTCTCCTCTTTGCATTTCCCAGAGGCTACTACAGAACTCAGCCATCCAGACTTAGCTGTTGACCCAAAAGTGACTCCTGGTCTCTCCTGTGGCTCAGTGGCCATAATCAAAGCTCCCCAGATTCCCTCATCCTCCACATACACCTGCCCAACTCACTCCCAGCTCTACATAGAAAAGTTACCATTTTAAGGCCTCAGACGGAAGTGCCTTTCTGAATAGACACACACCATCAAATATTCGTTCACTGCTGGTCTTAAACATCAGTAATGTTTCCTTGCAGGCAGAGGGGACCTGTTCCCCACAACATCTTTACATAAATGGTAAGAACCTTAAGGTGCCTCATTGAGGTGTTAATGAGGAAAAATGCTCTGGTTTGCAGGGGTAGGGGGAGCTGATCTTCACTCTGGTCCTCCAAACCGGTTTAATTTCACACCAGACACCATGCTATGTGGTGTGAAGGACAGGGAGCTAGGGATGAAGTCTACACCAAGGGGTGTGCATGTATGTGTGTATGGACATACATGTGCCCATAAAGGGTTTGGAACATTTTTTTCTTGTTTTTCAGACAGGATCTCATGTAGTCTAGCCTGGCCTAAAACTCAAAACATAACCAGGGAAGACCTTCAACTTTGGATCCTGCTTCTGCCTCTCCCACACCTGGTTTGTGTGGTACTGGGGATCAAACACAGCTTGTGTACACTAAGCAAGCACTCCACCAGGGGAGCTGAAGCCCCAGCCCTGTTCGGAACATTCTTGGTCTGCTTCTTATTGCTCTTAAAGACTTGTCTGTCAGCACATCACGAGGCTCCCCTTTGACACAAGTCACCCCATCCTAGACCAAGACCAAATGGTGCAGGAGCTTCCTTCTGCGTGTGTCCTTCTCCTTCTGTGCCCTTTCGCGGTACTTAGGCTGTCTGGGGTTATTGCTTGCTTTGTTTTCGGAGATGCCCCATGTTGCTCTTGAAGACCTGCCATATTTCAAGACCTTTTTCTCTTTGTACAGAGTCACTGTGGAACAATAGAGAGGGATCTTCTGACCTCACTGCACAGGTGCTCTTTATCATACCCTCCACCCTCCCTCCTTTCAGATAATGTGGAACAACCAGCTGCTTGGGCAGGTTCTTCAAAATGGAAAATGATGAGCTGGCCTTTGAGGGGTAGTTTAACCCCTCTGAGGAAAAAGGATTATATAAAATCAAGGTGGGGGCTGGGACACAGCTCAGTCAACAGAGTGCATGAGACCCTGGATTCATGGGGTGCGGCTGTGATTGCCCACGGTTCCCGCACTTGAGAGGCGGAAGCAGGAGGAGCAGACATCCAAGGTCTCCCCTGGCAGTTTAGCAAGTTCACGGCTGGTCTTGGCTACATAAGACCATGTATCAAAACAAACAAACCATCCTAAGTAGTATTGTTATGACTGTAGTCACATAACAGGGCATGAGCCACCATTAATTCATAGGTAACCTGACTGCTCCCCTGGGGACATCAGAGTCTCATGTACGTTTACATCCTGAACTGTATTTGCTGTCAGTTTTCACTCACTTTCTAATAGGAGCCCACCGTTTGTTAAGCAACTCTCCTATTCTAAAAATTCTAAATGTTTTAGTTAGTTCTCATTTCTGTTGTTTTGGTTCCCACCCAATTAATTCAGGCTATAGCCATTTATCCATCCCTCCATCTATTTGCCCATTCATCAATTCATTCACAAACGTTTGCTGAGTCTCTGTATAAGCCATCTGCTCATTCATCAATTCAGTCACAGAAGTTGGTTGAGTATAAGTCGGGTACCTAACTAGATGTGGGAAGACACAGTCTCATGAGGAACACAGACAAAGAAGCAGACATAAGCTTCGAGCACAGTGCAAGGTCCTAGGCATGGTAGACCGGGAGTTGGCAGAGCCAGAGGCAGGGAGGGAATGCCCCTTCAAAAATATTGAGACCCAAGAGGATAAGGTGGAGAGTGGTGGAGTAGGGTGATAGGCATGTACAGCTGCACCCAGTATTTCAAAACAAAACAAAACACATTTTTTTTTTTATCATGGGTTCTGGTTTTTTGAACTCGAGTCTTCGGTAAGCACTGTTATCCACTGAGCCATCTCCCCAGCCCTCTGGTTCTCCCCTCCTCCTTTTTTCTCTACATAGTGCCTGGGGAATCAAACCAGGTTCTTGTGCTTGCAAAACTAACACTTTACTGACTGGGCCATCTCCCCAGCGCTCCGTGGGAGTTTTTAATAAAAATGAGCCTGTATTATTTCATAACTCAAGTCAGGACCGAGAATGCATAGAAAGAAGACAGGCCAGGTGGTGGCGCATGCCTTTAATCCCAGCACTTGGGAGACAGAGGCAGGTGAATTTTTGTGAGTTCGAGGCCACCTGGTTTAAAGAGAAGTTCAAAGACAGCCAGGGCCACACAGTGAAACCCTGTCTGGAAAAACCGAATGAATGAATGAATGAATGAATGAATGAATGAGACAGACACTGGCCCAGGCCCAGGTCTACCACCTACTAGTTGTGTGATCAAAGAAGATTCTTGATGGTCTCACAGTCCTCTTCCTCGTCCACAGGATAGCTCATTCTATCGCACTGTTCAGAGGGTGCGGTGAGATACGCACATTAGCCACTGATTATTGTCAGCTTTTCAAGAGCATGCAATGACAATATGTCTGACCTCCTGGTGACTTGAAGGTCATACATAGTCTATTTGTGAGTGAAAGGGTTAACACCCTGGAAGGAGCCTTCTGGCTTCCAGTTCCTGGTGGAATGAATCCCACAGCTGAGTCTAATGACACCAGGGTTTTCCTTTCCAAGCCAGTGGGTAGGGGCTGGTTCTATCTGCCCCCACCTGCTACAAATGGGAATGGGAACCTTCGGGAAGGAGCTGGGTGGGGCTGGATTTCCTTTGTTCTTCCAAACAAAGCTGGGGGAAACTTGTAAACACAAGGACTGAAGCCAGCTACACAAGCCAGGAGACTTTCACCTGAGGAGGGTGTAGGCCCCTCCCCCTGCAGTGGCATAGCCTGACTCTCAGAGGCTTGCCAGTAAATGCTACTGAACAAATGAATGGAATGAATGAATAACAGACAGAAGGAATGTGAGGTCTCCTGTCGTCCAGACAATCGCTTCATTCTCCTGCTTCTCTCTTCTGGTTCTCTTCCTGCTCCTCCTCTTCTCATTTTCTACGGGGCCTGGGAAGGGCTTTGCAGAAGTCTGGCATCCATGACTGTCTGCCCTAGGCCTGGATAACAGGCATCTGCAGGAATATGCCAGAGACACAGTACTGAAGATCTGTTGGGTACCTAGATGCGAGTGACTACATACAGGCCCCCAGAGCACAGGGCTCCGTTTAGCCGTTGGAAACATCAAGGAATGCATCTTGGGAAGTAGGCAGCCTCCTCTTGCAGACCAATGTGGTGGTATTGTGTTCCCCAAAATATTGTGTATGCTAATAAACTTATCTGGGGTCAGAGAACAGGACAGCCACAATATTAAACATAGAGGTTAGGCAGTGGTAGCATACGCCTTTAATCCTAGCATTCCAGAGACAGAAATCCCTCTGGATCTCTGTGAGTTCAAGGCCACATTGGAAACGGCCAGGCACGGTGATACACACCTTTAATCCCAGAAAGCCACACCTTTAATCCCAGGGAGTGGTGGTAGAAAGCAGAAAGGTATATAAAGCGTGAGGACCAGAAACTAGAGGCATTTGGCCTGGAGAAGCATTTGGCCTGGAGAAGCATTTGGCCTGGTTAAGCTTTCAGGCTTCTAGCAGCAGTTCAGCTGAGACCCATTCTGGATGAGGGCTTGGGGCATCCAGTCTGAGGAAACAAGACCAGCTGAGGATCCAGCGAGGTGAGATAGCTGTGGCTTATTCTGTCTCTCTGACCTTCC
>CABHPH010037713.1:0-25320 GCA_902168325.1 Peromyscus nudipes | reverse complement strand
AAAGAAAGAAAGAAAGAAAGAAAGAAAGAAAGAAAGAAAGAAAGAAAAGAAATAGAGCAATGATTCAGACGCCCTTAGCCTGTGAGTGGGTGCTCCCACTCTCCTAAGCCTCCTGAGTGTCTCATCTCAGCTGATCACCCACTATTCCTGTTCAGTACCGTTATTGTTAGCCACCACTTGCTGAAATCGCCTGTCTAGCTAGTTGGCCGAGATGAGAAGCAAAAATGTGTAGAGTGCCCAGAAAGTTCCCCTGGGCTTTTCCCCAGCCAATACCTCCCGGTAGAGGAAACTATAATTTTTAACCTATTATAATTGATTGTGTCTGTTCTTGAGCACCCTGTTAATGGATCGGTATGTACTCTTCAAAGCCCATGGTTTTAACCAACCCTCTACTTAGCCTGCAGGCCCAATGAATAGGATAGAAAGACTGATGAGTGATAGTGCATCCTTTTGACGTGTCCTTTCAGACCACAGTCTGGAAAAAGTGGGTTTCAGTGTGAAAAGCTGAGCTCTAAAAAAAATAATTACATGTATTTATTTTGTATGTGTGTGCGCCTGTGTGGCGATTAGAGGCCAGCATATGGAGACTGGTTCACTCCTTCTACCACATGGGTCCTGGGAATCAAACTCAGGTCATCAGGACGGCAGCAAGTGCCTTTACCCACTAAGCCACTTGGCCCATCCAAAATCTGCACTTTTAACCAGGCTCCAAACCAGCGCTGCATATAGACATTCATAGAGTAGCCATGGCACCTGCCCTAAATCACTGAGGTTACTTTGTGCTACCCTGTGACAAAACAAACCAGAGGAAAATAAACACAGGTGTCCCTCTAAGCCTTTAAAGCTTAGGAAAGCCACATAGTTCATGGAGGTCAAAGAGGAAGTCACGTGCATAGCAAGACACAAGACGCCACCAAACTGAACAAAATGCCAGACTCTCCCAAAGTTTACAAGCTCAAAGAAGAAAACACGTGAAAGAAGCATCCTCACATCCTAGAATCCTTCACTTTAAAAGGCTAAAGTCAAAGATGCAGGCAGCCTTTTTGGGGCAAAAAGATGCACTACATGTTTTACCAACTCTGAAATGCCCCAATGTTGACTATGACTGCTCCCCTGTGTGCATGGGGCCTCCTGCCACCAACCAGAGCTCGTCTTTCCTGGTAAGCGTTCACTAAGTTAGAGCTGAAGTCTCTAGAGCATGCAAGCGCCCCTTTCAGAATCCAGCAGAGCAAAGTAGATAGGGACTGGAGATGGCTGACACAAGCCTATAGCCATCCCAGAAGGTATGTGTCAACTCAAGGTGATGGTTTGACTCTCACAGGTGAATGCCGGGGGAGTGTCTCGGCAGCCCGGTTCTAGGAATGAATTCCCAGGCACTTTGTTTCTCATGTTCACATTTTCAGATGCCCGTGTCAACCAGCCCAATTCTTTCCCAACTGGAGCGGTAGACAGGCCTTCAGAAGTGATTAAGTCTCTCGCGTTTCCCTGGATGACTAGCCAAGTACCCTGTCTACTGACTTCCTTTAGTGGGGAAGCATCTCTTTCCAGTAATGGAAATGCTATTATTGGCTGCCTTTTCCTGCTTCTTAGCCGCTTGACTGAGACTGACTCAGCCTTCCAAGCTTCAGTTTCTTCCTCTGTAGGATGATGGTGGTGGTGACAGTTCCGTCTCTGACCACTCGCGGTACCAGGTACTGCTCCAAGTGCCACAAGTCGCACCTCAGTGTACGTAGGGGGTTTACTCCAGGACCCCACAGATACCAAATCCCCAATGCTCGGATTCCTTATGGAAAAAGTGTAGTGTCTCCATGGTAACCTCTTCACATCTTCCTGAATCCTGTTCAAGGGTGCCCAGCCTTTGGACATTGCCATGTCACACAATTTACAAAGTTCATCTTTGATAGCTTGGCAATCAAGTCATAAAAAATTTTAAGTAGATTTATGACTTTGTGTTGGGCCACATTCAGAGCTCTCCCCACCTACATACAACTCACAGGGCAGTGGTTAGACAGGCCTTCCAGAACCATCTCTAGGTAACATCTGCTACAACGTAAATGCTGTACAAAGAGTAATGTGCTGTATTGTCTAGTGAACAGAAAATTATCTATATGTGCCCAGTACTGATGTAGCCACCACAGGCTTGCCTTCATTTTCTATCTGAGTTTAGTTGGAGGCCCAGACAGACTTGGACACCAGATCCTGAGGGCTGAGAATTCCCTTTCTCACATCGTCATCTCCATTTGGTACACGAGGGAGAGGAGAGACCCGGAGGGGTTCATTGTCCACAGTCTCTGAACAGTAGCCAATCCGAGACTCAGACTCCAGTTCCCAGGCTGAAGTGTCAGGGTTGCAGAACTCTTCTTTGCAAAGTTGCTGTGAAGATTCAAATTTTTAAAATATGAAAATGCTGCTTCCTCTGTGACATCTATTTTCACTGTTCGTCACTCCTAACCTGTCACTATTTGGAACTTAGCAAGCTTGCCTGGATTTAACCAGCCCAGGGCCCATCCTAATGACTGACTCTATGTATAAAGGAATATCACTTTCATTACTTTTCCTGTCTAGTTTTTACCAACAGAATGAACTTCTGTTTATGGCAATACCTATAGTTTACTAACTGTGTACTTTATGATAAAAAGATACTCTATACATCAAGTCAGTTATTCCCTATCTCATAACCCTGAAGCAAATATACTATGATAACTCAGTTGTTGTTGTTGTTGTTGTTGTTGTTGTTTAAGTGAGGATCTGGAACTTGCTATGTAGACCAGGCTAACCTCAAACTCACAGAGATCTGCCTGCCTCTGCCTCCTGAGTGCTGAGACTAAAGGCATATGCCACTGTGCCCAGCCTAATAATTCAGCTTTAAAGGCAAGCAGACTGATGTTCAATAAAGTTGTTCATCTTCCCAAGCTTGCACGGTAAGGACGAGGCCAAGGAAGATGAGATGAAATTGAGTCCACACAGTAGGTTCTTACCTCAACTGTGTGTGAGGTGTGTGGCTTTCTCTGTTAGGACTTCTAATCCAAAGAATTCACTTCATATTACTAGATTGTCATAGAAGATTATCTCTTCATCAAAAGTGATGCTTAAAAAAAAAATTAAGCTCAGTGTGGTTGCATACAATCACAGTCCCAGTACTTGAGAGGTGGAAGCAGGAGAATCAGTAGTTCAAGGTCATCCTCAGCTACATGCAGAGTGAATTCTAGCCCAGCTTGGGTTAGACGTGAGGTCCTATATTAAAACAACAGTAATAGAAAAGTGATTTTCTTAAGAGCCTTGGTGTGACTGGAATTAGTTAAATTAATATTAAAATATAAATAAATAAATAGGCTCAATCTTGTTCCCAGAAAGATTCTTCACGCCCACATTTTCCTGAAAATGCCAGACCAATTATCATATGATATATGTGCATAGAAAAATCAGCCAGAACTGTGACTTGGCCTCAGTTCTGACAGAAAGCACCTAGAACGGGCTCCAAGGCCACGTTTCACAGAGTGAACTGAAGCAGATGAGGGCATATGAGCAGATGTGTCAACACTGTGGGCCACCTGGGAAGTCTCACTTGCTGAGTCAGAATGAAGCTCCTGTGGAGGGGTCGCTGCCAACCTCTCCCACCAGCATCCCTACCCTCCACAGGAAGAAAAAAATGCAGCCAAACAAATAAGTAGGTATATAAATAAATAAAGAAATGGGACAGTGTCATCAGAGGGCCTGCGGCTTCCCACCCTGCTGGATGGAGATGTCCTGGCCTCTCGGGTCCTGAACCGACAATGCAGAGTGGTTTGATTGCCTGCTTGATTGTTTGCAAGATAACTGCAAGATTGTCAGTGACAGAGTAATTTACTGAAGATTGCAATGTCAGACTCCATCCAAGGGGCTTGCTAGCATAAAGAGGCGATTCTCGTGACTGACAGGCCACTGGGAGACTGGAGGGCCAATTTAAAGTTCACGGTGTCGTTGGAAAGTGTTGGGGGCAGCAGCCAGTGATCACACAGCATGAGGAGGTCATTACAGGCATGGCGTATACTGCTGCCCTAATAACACCCACACCCCAAATGCTGCCACTGAGGCAGAGAAATGTCAATATGTGGGAGGGGATCATTTATATCTCTTTTCTTTTCTTCTCTTTGTATCTGTCTTCTGCTTTGCTGGTGTGTTAGTCTCTTGCCAGACTGGACCCTCAGATTAAAGAAAAAAAAGTATCAACAAAACAAGGAGGAAATTGAAGGTAGTGGCGGGTCCAGAAAGAGGGACAGCCTGCCAGTGGGGGACAGAATGCTTGGTGCTTAATAGGAAAACGGTCTCCGGGTGTTATTTGAGCCTGATGCATACTCATCCTCTAGCTGGTAATATGGGGTGGGTAGCAAATGGGCTGGAGGAGGAAGAAACCCTTCCCAGCCGTAGAAAGGCAAGGCCACCAGAGATGGATGGGGCTCCTAATGGGAAGAGGCCGGTGACCTTAAAAGAAATCTATAGTGCTAACAACAGTGGGTTCTTCTCACCTGAGAAGCTTCTCGGCTGCTGAATAGAAGTGTGGATCTCAGCGGGTTATTTTTAAAACCTGAAGCAGGTGCTCTGTGTAGATTCCCTCTGTCTAGTGTGGCCGTCCACGGACGTGATGTTCACGGCAGAATTCAATGCAATTATTTTTTTTTCCCCTTTTCTTCCTTGTTCTGCCAATGGCCTTTGAATCCAGATTGAGCAATCGGACCGTGGATCCAAGGCTATGTTCCTGGATCAGCCCGCTGCCAAGATGCTGTTCATCCTTCAGCACTGTTCCTGGGGCCTCAGCTTTCCTGGACTCTGGGAGCCTCACATTCAGCCAGCACACAGGGCTGAGCTACTCAGACCCTTGGTTTCCAAAGTCCCTCAATTTACACCGCACCTGTCTGCCCACCCTCCTGTCTGCATTTCTAGGAAATTTTGTAAATCTAAGTGTGTTACGGGGCATACCAGCAGCATTTACCCACGTGGAAAATGAGAGGCTACTTTCAGTAATTTAAAGTCGAACAAAACACACAACCTCCTAATTTGTTTGTTTGCTAAAAAGAAAGTAATGCATTAAAATAATTGTATATTAATTGCTAAATTACTGAGGAACTTTGGTGAAATTACATATTTCAATTTCATTAGTGGAACCAAAGGGAAAGGGGTGCCAAAAAAATTACATTGTTGTAGATTTAAAGCCCACAGCCAGGACTCTGATTCAGCAGTCTTGGACAAGTGTTTGTCATGGCATAGTCCAAAATTGGAGAGCACACTTTTATAATGCTAATTATTTCCCCTTCTCCGCCAAAAAAAAAAAATGCTTTGCTATCAAATTCAGGAGGCATTAGCTACATTATTTTCAAGCTCTTCTACCACGTGCTCAGTCAAAAACCTCATTCTGGTAGGGAATTCCGAAGAGCAAATATTGCCCTGAACATTCTAGTCCTCGGCCCTCTCTGACATGTGAAGAATGGAAACAGTCATCCCCTCATTCAACGAACATTGTTGAGGGTCCTGTTCTGTGCTGGACACTGAAAGAGACATACATGTAGAGTTAATAAGGCCCTGTTCATCTTTCACCGATTTCTTTTCTAGATATGGAGGCAAGCATAAAGATGTAATTAATTCCCCTACAAGGAAGTTAGTGTCAACAACAATGGTTTCTAAGATGTATTGTGCATTAGAATCACCTGAGAATCATGATGGATGTGCAGATTCCAGAACCTGCTTCTGGAGGCTGCCCATGGGGAGGCCTGAGCAGGTCCTTGATTCTATCTGTGGACATCTAAATGTGAGCCATTCCTTCAGGACCCGAGATGCACAGGGCAGGAGCTCCTAGCAAAGTCAATCACTTTGTGCTACTATAACAAAAAAACAAAACAAAACAAAACAAAAACCATAGTGGGTGTGACTTACACAGTTCACACCTGTTTCTCATGGTTGAGACTGGGAAGTTCAAAGCCAAGGCCCTGGGGAACTGAGTGTCAGATGATGGCCTGATTCCTTCTCAGTGTCCTCAGAGGGCAGAAAGGGGGCCGAAAGACTCCCTCAGGTACCCGTTACAGAAGTACTAACTCACCCACAAGAGCTTTAAGAGCTCAGTTCCTTCCTAAAGGCCCTTCTCAGTGTGGTTTAGAACGTCAGCATGTAAATGGGGGATGTGAGCCACAATGCATAATGCTAAACCTAGCCAGTGGTACCACCAGGGGGGCCTCCTGGGTAAAAAGAACACCCCTAAACTGGGCTTTAAACAGTGGGTTGTCCTGTCTGTCTCTCCCTTCCAGACAGGTGCTATGATTCTGTACCTACTGTTCCATCCCCAGCATGAGAACAGCACTCCAGTGTGGGGAGCGTGGCGGTTCAGTGAACAGGGGCAGCCCGGGAAAGTGGGTAAAAGCTTGGGAATCTAGAAGACAGAATGGAGGTGACTTCTTTTCCTGGTGGCCACACGATGCCATTTCCACACTTCCTTGAAGAGGTTCTCCTCCATCTTGTCAACAGTCCTCCCCCTGGCTTAAGGGGAGGAGGGCTGGTGTGGTTTCCTCCAAGGGAGGAAGATTGACAGCCTCCCACACTTTGGTTAGCGGATACCCAATCGGCACAGGCCCTTGGGAACAGTCTCTGGGCAATTTTTATGCTATGTTATTTCAAAGAAAAGTTCAGGGTCTTATTCCCGGTCACTCTAATAATATCTGCTTGTGGTAGTAAAAAGAAGGAATTTTAGGAAAATGCAATAAAGTAAAGAAAGAGGATCACACCAGAGAAACCACTGTTGATATTTTCAGCTGTTTCCTTCCGTCGTTTATTCTCTGTATGGGGGAAGCTGCAATTGTACAAGGCTTGCTGTGCGAAACCTGCCAGTCTTGGGCCCATGGGAAGGTTTGATGGTAACAAACGTGTTAGCGTCTCAGCATCTCCAAGTGGCTTGGTGCCATGCCGTGCTCTGACCCTGGCTCTGTTTCTGCCCTTCCAGATGGCCTGGTGGATTGCCTGGACCCTGACTGCTGCCTGCAGTCAGCCTGTCAGAACAGCCTGCTCTGTCGGGGGTCCCGGGACCCCTTGGACATCATTCAGCAAGGCCAGACAGACTGGCCTGCAGTGAAGTCCTTCTATGATCGCATCAAGCTCTTGGCGGGCAAGGACAGCACCCACATCATTCCTGGAGACAACCCCTTCAATAGCAGGTAGGTAACCCTTCTGTCCCCGCAGGCCACTGAGGTCCCCAGTCCTTCCTCTGTTAGAGCAAAAGGAAGTTCTCTGTCTTTTTCCTGGGACCCATTTCCTGGAAACTGCCCCTGAGGCAACGTATTGACACGGGTCATTGAAGACACTTTCTTCACTGTGGTAGGGGTGCTAGACGAGAGTTGTGGTTGCCCTGCCGGAGTGGACCACCTTCAGCCCAGAACCTGACAATGACACCTGTTGATTCTGAGTTTTGAGATGATTTTTATGATCCATTCTTTTATGACATCTTTGTCATTATTTAAATCCCTTTTTTAATGCCTCTGAGAGAGGCTTTTGTTTGAGCGTTACTGAAATAGTTGATTCGATGGAGTGTTTTTGAAAGCTGTTATTAACTTGATAACATAACCTATCATTCATAGCATCTTAAAGTCGCAGTAATGCCAGTTATAGGAATTTATTGAGTACCTGGGGTGATGTTATGCATGTTGTCTCTGGGTTCACACAACCTCCATGAAGGATGCCTTCTAGTGCTCGAGGTACTGAGCCCAAGCATTTCTCTCCAAGTCCCCTCCTTTCCAGCTCATTTTTGCTCTCAGTTGGGAATCTGGAGTTTGTGACTATTTGGGAGTCAGATTTTGAGTTTCTTTTGTAGTCAATTTGACCATCTATTCACACCAGAGGTCACTCCATCCCCTTCTGTCTTCTAGACACTGTGTCGATTGTGAGGGAAAGAAGGGGGCCAGCGGGACAGGGGCCTTAGCTGGCACACATGATTGACTCCCTGGCCAATCCAGATGTCCAGGCATATGCTACTGTGACGAAGGTTGGCATAGTCTTTTGGGGGGGACACTCTACCCCATCTCTCTGCTCTTGCACATGAAAAAAAGTACAAACTACTGATTGGTTCCTCCTTCACCCAGCCTCAAGATTTTAGGAGCATGAGCAAGACAATGATGTCCCTTTCTAATACTCCCAACCTGTCGTCTTCCTTCTAACTCTTTATGGGTCCGTTGTTGTTTGTTTCACCTTTCTTTTCCATTTAGTTTTTCTTCGAATTTGTCTTATATTTGTATTGACATTGGGTAATGCCACAGCACACATGTGGTGGTCGGCAGACAACCCTATGGGAGCTGATTCTTTCTTTCCAACAGAGGGTCCTTGGGATCAAACTCAGGTAGCCTGGCTTAATGAGCACCTTTACCTGCTGAGCTGTTTCAGCCAACCCTTATTTTATCTTTTATTGGCACATAATAATGGTGCATAGTTATGAGGTACCACGTGGTGTTTTGGTAAGTGCATACATTGCTTAATGATCAGAACAGGGAAATTGGAATAACTGTCACCTTAAATATTTATCATTTCTTTGTACTGAAACATTTAATATCTGTTTAACCCTTTGCAATATGCCTTGTGTTTTGGTCCACCATTGCCACCTGACCTAACTGTGTACTAGAACACAGTATATGTTTCCCCTCTCTAACTGTAACACCCTCTGCCTCCCCTTGCTCTCCCAGCCTCTGTCCTCACTCAGCTAGACTCAAAAGTACCCGTGGAAATAAAGTGTTCACACCACTTCCTCTTTGAGCACAGGCCAGAACCCTAACTTCATAGGCGATTCTATTAGAAGTCACCTCACTGGACTTTAGGGAGAAGGCATCATCTGGGTAGGACCAAGTCCCCATCCCTCCTTTGAGAGCCTAGAAGGTTGGGATGGAGAAGGCTGGGTAGAGGCACAGTCAATTCTGTAGTCCCACAGAAGCCTTCTGCAAAGCTACATAACCCCAGTTATTAGCAACTCTGCTCATTTACGTGTTTATCTGTGGTTATTCAAGACAGAGTCTCACTCTATAACCCTGACTGGACCAGAAGGAAGGAAGCCCATGACTGCAGCCCAGACTAGCCATGAACTCACAGCAATCCTCCTGTCTCTACTGCCCAAGTGTTGGGATTACAGACATGCACCATGACATGTTGCCTCTGGCAATTCATTTGAATATGAGAGTTCTTCACAAGGTTACCTTAGGTCCTGATTTTACTAAACAGAAATCAGAAAAAATAAATGATAATATAGAAGAGATCATAATCCCAGTCTTCTTCTGTCTCCCCCTAAACTCCTAACTGAGTCATACAGGGGCACAATCTCATCTTCCTGATTAGCAAAATTAGCATGATATTATTATACAACATGTAGTAATGTTACTATTTATTTTAAGAGAGGAATGCCTCAAAAAAGAGGGAAAGAAAGAAAGAAAGAAAAGAAAGAAGCAAGGCGGGCAGGCAGGCTGGGCATGTTGGCACATCCTTTAATCCCAGCACTCAGGAGGCAGAGGCAGGGAGATCTCTGTGAGTTCAAGGCCAGCCTGGTCTACAGAGTGAGTTCCATGGTAGCCAGGATTACATAGTGAAATGCTGCCCCTCCTCAAAAAAAAAGAAAAGAAGAGAGAGAGAAAAGAAAGAAAAGAAAAGAGAAAGAGAGAGTCAGGCACAAATCTCTGGCCAAAATGAAAGGTGTTTCCTACCTGTTAAATCTTAGCTCTGGCACAGTGCCTGTGAGTGTTTCCTTTCCATTATGAACACAGTTCTCATGAAGACTTGTGACTGACTTGCACTCCACGAGAGCATTTTAGTGAGGTCCATGCAGCCTGCTTGCCCTGTAAGCACTGCTAATCACCTCAGTCTTCCCATGCTCTTCCTGCTTAGCATTCCAGTGTCTATCCTCAGCCAGTCACTTACTGATATTCTCTTACGTTTTTTTTTTTCTTCCACTTCTGATACCATCTTAATATTCCCACCATGAGATATCACTTCTGGGAGGTATCCTGAAGGAGGGCCAAAATACGGTGGAGTCGGCAGAGATTCCAAAAATATGTGGTAGTCTGAAACAGCGCACAGACCTGAGTGAAGGGAAGTCACTTTAGAGGAGGCTGTTTGGGAGCTTGATAAGGCAGCACTCTCTAATATCTCTGTGTGGATACATAATTCAGAAGGACAAAATAGTTCTCCAAGACCTGGGGTAGAGTTCAGTAAGCATGTGAAGCTCAGCACACTATCGTCTGACAAATAATGAAGGACAGAGTTAGGAATAAAGAAAAACTTAATTCAAGACTTCTACAAAGGCGGTCTCCTAGATAATGGTAGACAGAAATAACTAAGATGTTTCGGCTCCACCACTATAATTTATGGAGCAGACCTCACTATCTAGATAATGTGATAATTGTTACACATCAATAATCATAAATAGAAAGGCACCGATAGCATGTCTTCGCTGAGTCTTTTCTGCAAGTTGGCTGCCTAGAAACGCCAGGAAGCCAGCCACAATGGAGAAACGGAAAAACAGAACAGGAGAAATCACGGGTAGTTGAGCCCATTTCTTTCCTTGTAGTATCCACCAAGCCTTATGCTGTAGGGTGGATTTAAAGGAAATAGCAGTGGTAGGGGGACAGACGAAAGAAAAACCCGTGGTGGGACATACACCCAATTTTGTTTTTCACATCACGAGTGCTGTGTACCTTGTGATCGTCAACATACACCCTTGATTTTAAAATAGTGTCCGGTGACGTCTGAAAGGAGCTAAGAAAATGGAATTGAACAAAAGGATTATTTTCATAAATTAGTTTTCCCCTTTCAAAAGACTCTAGCCCTGTGGTTGGAACCAGCTAAAAGTGGGACTCATTTGTTAGGCAGCCAGTGACAGACAATTAGAGCTGTCAGTGGAACGGTCTGAATACCCCCAGATCATCGAAGGGTTGGAGCCGAACAGTAGGGGTATTGCTAATAGAAAGAGGTGCTTGGAGACCGCATTCCCTCCAGTTGTCAGGACCTGGGATGGCAAAGAAAACGTGTTCCAAAACTCTGGGACAAGATTCCGGCAAAGAGGTCAGCTCAATTACCTAGTCCAGAAATTGGGAGAGTGCCCAAGAACCCAGGAGGCTCAAGAACTGCCTGCTTTCACCAAATCGCCCCCTGTCTCCAAGGCCAGTGGGACAGGACAGCTGAAAAAGTAGTGTAGTCAGCTAGAAGCTTAGTGCAAACATGGAGCTTCTGACGGTCCTGCTTCTTCATGAAGACAAGAGAATTCTGGGAGAGGAAACATGCATTTCTCCTACTTTGGGATTTGTTTACAGTAAAGGTTGAGCATCGCCAATGTGGAAAAATCCCAAATACTCCAAAATCCAACACTTATCACATAGCAGCATGACACTTTACCTTTAGGGTAGTTTTATAAGATGTATATGAAACATACATGAATTGAATGTTTAGACTTGTGTCTTATCCCCAAGATAGCTCATTATGGATATGTAGATATTCCAAAATAGGAAAACAGAGGTACGACTGTTCCTAAGTATCTCAGAAAAGAAAGTCAACCCGTGTTGTAACTATCTTAACTTTATAGGATTTCCCGGATATCTGGAAACTGTGATTCTGGGGAAAATTCTAATTACTGTTGTCTAGAGAGAGAAGAGTTTTACATAACACCCAAGCTAGAGTGAGAGAGAGAGAGAGAGAGAGAGAGAGAGAGAGAGGTGGAATTTCAGCCACTCTTCTCCTAAGACAACAGGATTTTGATAGGAGGGAAATTTGTAATTGTATTCAATCCAGATTCCAAAATATCCCCACCCCACTGCACCCCACAAAATCTATAATATTCTCTTTTCCTACGATTCTTGTAAATTGTAAGAAATTTTGCTCTTTGGGGGTAGCAAACTACAGTGTACGTGGTGGGGGCCTCATAGTAAACCTCTGTGTGTTCCTCTGCACTCCCTGACATCCCAGCCCCTAAGAGAAGAGTAGCATGGCCTTGCTCCAAAGCCAAATTAGGAAATGAGCAGCCAGATGGGGAAGCTCTCATCCAGGCATAATACTCTCTGTGCCAGGCCAAGGCTCACACGTGAGTGATGAGGAGCAGCCTGAAGCTCAAGCCAGATCAGAGCCAAATGACATCAAGCAATGGAGCAAGGCCAAAACGAAGGGAACGTGCCCAGGAGACTCCACTGCCCAGCCGGGGAACAGGCCTCACTCCCAGGGATTGCATCCCAGAGTGTCCGTGTTCTTGCATTGAGCTATCCCCTTTGCCCCCACCCCTCTCTGAGGTATGGCTGTGTGCAGCTAGCACTTAATGTTGAAGTTCTCCTTCCAGTCTAGGTTCCAGGCAAGAATAAGGGAGCAGCCACAGCCGGGAAGAGGACTATGGCAAGCCTCTCTTCTGTTTCTCTGCACGTGCCTCATGCACCCATGTTTCTTTTTCCCTCTCAGCCTGGTTTCTCTGATCCGAGGCCAAGTAGTAACCACGGATGGGACTCCCTTGGTTGGTGTGAATGTGTCTTTTGTCAAATACCCAAAATATGGCTACACCATCACTCGCCAGGATGGCACGTAAGTAGCTCTGTGGGACCCGTACCTACCCAGAAACAAGCGTGCCTGCGAAAAGAACGGTAGCATTGTTCGCTTCGAACCAAGTAGTGTCTTCTAGTGCACTGGAATGGCCACCTGCCCAGACCTCTAGGGAGGAGCCTCCCAAAGCCATGCCATAGCTGTGGGTATGACAAACTAACCAGAAAACAAACAGAAAAGCCAGCGCTCCAAGGTGGCTGGCAGCCACCACCCTCCTGTTTCCATGTCAGGTAACTGCCGCTCCTTGTGTACCGGGGGTGGATAGGATTCTAGAGAAAGGAAGGAAGGTAGCTTTTAGAAGCTAACTCCTATTTTAAATCAAAGGCAGTGCAGGGTGACGGGAATCCACACGACACAGTGTCCTGCGGCGCTCCCCTCTGCTTTCATCTGCGGCTTTAAGAGTTGTGTTATTTTTGCTACAGTTTTGAGGGGGTGGGCTGTAATCAGAGAAGTCTAATTAAGTACATTTAGCAGTCACCCTGCTGTGTGAAGGAGGCGACCTTCCCCTATTATCTTCTGATTGGGAACACGCACCCGTTCAGTCCCCACCAAGATGAAAGCTCCGTGGCTTCCTTAATCCATCGGGCATCAAGTCAAAAGTTACAGAAAAAGAAAAGGCGTCCACAGAAAGGGGGAAACACCCACTCTGAATTGAACACACCACACACACACACACACACACACACACACACACACACACACACACGAGAGAGAGAGAGAGAGAGAGAGAGATAGAAACTGTCACTGTAAATCTAATGCAAGTTTTTTCTGTAAAAATCAACTCTGGAAAATCATGGCTGCTTCATGGAGAAATAGCTGGTCCTTCTGTCTCTCTGATAAAGAGTCTAGCCTTCTTTTCAATGTTTTAAGGTACTCATGAAGCCAGTTTTAAAAAGAAATTACCAGCTCACAGCTGCCCACCTTCATGTTCCCTCCACTGAAGCTCTAGGAGCCCAGTGACTCTCACACCCTCAATGAACATAGTCCTCAGCATCCTAATAAACCCACCGTGGGATACCCGCAAGCTGAGCAACACAGGACTCAGTAGCATGACCCTGGCAGTGGCATGGCCTGCTGGGAATTGGAGCTCACTGATGCTGCCCTGAATTGCAAGAGAGTGTTGTGCTGTCCAGGAAATGATCACAATTCAAAAGCCACTGACTACTGAATGTGTCCTGTTTTCGTGCCATTGAAAAATTGCAAAATAGTAAGTCAATCCATGACCAGTGTGAGGCCATCTGCATTCAATAGCTGTCTAGTGTCTCACACATGCATTCCAAATTCTCTGGAACCACCAGGATAGCAAATGTGCCCTAGGCAGAAGGCCTTTGGCCCTTTTTTACCCTTAGAGACCAGCCTTTTTTTTTTTAATGCTCCTAATCTATAACCCAGGCTGGCCTCAAATTTGTGATGATTAGGTTAGGGTTAGGAGTAATCTTGTGCATGTACCACCACGCCTGCCTTGAAACCAGCATTCTTCCTTCCCTTTTTCGTTTGAGGAACTTTTATTTGCTTGCTTGTTTCAGACTGAGCTCTTGTGGTACTGGAGATCAACTGCCAGGCTTCATACGTGCTAGGCAAGCGTTCTACCACTGAACTATACCTCTAGCCCCTTCGGTTGGTTTTATTTTTGTGTGTTCTTGTTTTTGAGGCAGGCTCCTGTTGAATGGCTGAAGCTGGTATGGACCGGGAACTTTCGTGCTGATTTTTTTTTTTCTTTTCTTTTCTTTTGGTTTTTCAAGACAGGAGACAGGGTTTCCACGCTGTCCTAGAACTCACTTTATAGACCAGGCTAGCACCAGGCTAGCCTTGAACTCACAGAGATCCACCTGCCTCTGCCTCCTGAGTGCTGGGATTAAAAGCATGTGCCTCCACTGCCTGGCTTCATGTTCGTGGTTCTTTTATGTCAACAGGAACAGCTGGGAACAGTATTATTTTCAGCCGGTTGGTGTTGATGGTGGTGGTGTTTTAGACAGGATCTCACTGTGTAGCCCAGGCTTGCCTCTAACTAGGAATACTACTACCCCAGCTTGCCAACTACCAAGATTGCAGGTGTGCCTGAAAACTCTTGACTTCCATGTGTATCAAATGCACAACTGTTTCCAGCATCGTGAAGAGCCAGCAAACACATAAACAAACGAGCTTCAGGGTAAACAGTTGCTCTCTGCATGCTCCAGTATGCACCTCAATATTCCTGCGTACCCTATTCGTTTGTTATAGATCTACTCGAAATCACCAGACACGGAACCGAAGTAGGGTGAAACACACGGTGCGTGTATTTTCATTGAGTGTACTCTCACTGGGATGTTACTGTGACACAAGCAGTAGAGATTCTGGAGTGAACAAGACAGAAACACTGCTGCCCCAACACACTCGAGAGTCCAGGAGAGTGCAGCTTAAAGTTGGGGGGGGCGTCTCTCCACAAGCTACTTTGGCTTTACCTTAGCGGCAGCCCATCTCCATCTAGCTCTCGAGGTACAAACACGAATGTGGTTGAAGAAGCACTGCCTACATTTTGGAGAGCCTCTCAGAGTTTGGTTGGCAACATGTGCTCGTGAGCCCTGCCCACCTCCTACGACTGTGACCACACTCCTGCCGAACATGTCTCTCAGCCTTAGTGCTGAATGCTTTATTCCAGGATCAGGTAGCATTTCCTGCAAAGTGCCAGATAGTGAATCACTTAGACTCTGCTGCCTGCCTGGCTTCTGTGGCCATGACTCAGCTCGCTCTGTCCTTGTGACAGGAACACAGCCATGGAAGACACATAAACAAATGTGTGCCAACCATACATAATAATTACCAGTTCCCAAAACAGGTGGTAAGCTGGCTTTAGCTTACCTCTACCCTGAACTCATCAACATATTTCGTTCTCTGTTACACTATCCTGGTCAATCCCATCATCCCCACTTAATAGGTGAATGGTGGGTGAATCTGATTGGCTCAAAGTGGGTTGGTAACTTGCCTCGAGCCACAAAAAAAAAAAAAAACTAGTAAGTTGCGGCCTAGCCCATCTACCCACCCAGCTACGTCCCTCCCATGGCTTTTAAAGCAAGGAGGCTGAAGATGAGTCTACCCTTCTTAATCACCCTATTGACCCCTCTCCAGGTTTGACCTGATTGCCAATGGGGGTGCCGCCTTGACTCTGCACTTCGAGCGAGCCCCTTTCATGAGCCAGGAGCGCACAGTGTGGCTGCCGTGGAATAGCTTCTATGCCATGGACACCCTGGTGATGAAGACTGAGGAGAACTCCATTCCCAGCTGTGATCTCAGTGGCTTTGTCCGACCTGATCCGATCATCATCTCCTCCCCTCTGTCCACCTTCTTCAGTGCTTCCCCTGCAGCAAACCCCATTGTGCCCGAGACCCAGGTAAGGGACAGGTACCGGAGCATGGGAAATGACCTCCATATTTCCCAAACCAAGCCTGACTGGCCGACTTTCTCCCATCATCTCTGTTTCTCCAACTGTACCAGAAACTAATATTAAGATGTATTTATTTTATGTATATGGTGCTCTATCTGCATGTACACCTGCATGCCAGAAGAAAGCATCAGATCCCATTATAGATGGCTGTGAGCCACCATGTGGTTGCTGGGAATTGAACTCGGGACCTCTGGAAGAGCAGCCAGTGCTCTTAAGCACTGAGGCATCTCTCTAGCCTCCCCCAGAAACTAACATTAAAAGGGAAAAACAAAATGTAGAATTTACAGGTGCTGTAGGTGACAGTTTGAATCCCTCCCGGACATTCCGAATGTTTGCGGATAGTCGCTCAAGACTTTGGCAGCCACGAGAGCTCTTAATAAGATAAAAACAACATACATATGTGCAAGCCCCTACAAATTGCTTTTTCTTCCTGTTAGTCTCCAAGATACATGATAAGAGGTGCTTTAATGATCTACATCAGTGTTACGACAGAGGGCATATTACATTACTGCCTCCCTGTTGCTTTATACCGATTGTCAGTGAAAGTTGCAGGTTCATATAATTACAGCCCCTCAGTGGCCTCCTTGCATGCAGCTAGCAATAAAGCCTGCTGTTCTTATTTACACCTTTGCCAACAGTGTGGGGTGATTTTTTGTTTTGTTTTGTTTTGTTTTGGTTTGGTTTTGGTTTTTTGTTTTTGTTTTGTTTTGTTTTGTTTTGTTTTGTTTTTAGAGAAACGCAACAGTGACCAAGAATAATTAATCCAAAAATCATAACCTCAGTCCCTTTACTCCATGGTGTAAGATGAGTTTGAGTTGGTTTTCTTTTCTTCTCTGTCAGCCGTGAGAAGTGGCTCATGCACCCGCATGAGGTATGATGCCTCAGTGAGGGAGGCAACTCACGGCAGCGCTGTGGGAAACAGCTCACCTGCCAGGGTGTGTTTGACGTAGTAGATCAACCATGTTTCCCCTCCAGGTTCTTCATGAAGAAATTGAGCTCCCAGGTTCCAATGTGAAGCTCCGATACCTCAGCTCCAGAACGGCGGGATACAAGTCACTGCTGAAGATCACCATGACCCAGTCCACGGTGCCCTTGAACCTCATCAGGGTTCACTTGATGGTTGCTGTCGAGGGGCATCTCTTCCAGAAGTCATTCCAGGCTTCTCCCAACCTGGCCTACACATTCATCTGGGACAAGACTGATGCTTATGGCCAAAGGGTATATGGGCTATCCGACGCTGTTGGTACGTGTTGGTCTCAACTGCTTTTTATTCAGGGCTTTGATTGTGTTTCTATATATTCTAAGCACTCTTCTAGTAAATAAAGACACAGTGATCAATAAGACAGACGAGATCTCTCTTCCAGGGGGATTACATTCCAGTGGAGGACAACCAAGATAAGAAAGACTGACTGGATAAGGAAACATGAAGCCATGTTGAGTGTTAGTAATAAAGAAAATAAAAATAAATGGCACATAAATAAATTAAATTAAATTCATAAATATATTAAAAATAAATGAGTGGAGGGGCAGCCATGGATAAACAATCAGGGACACTCCTCATTAAAGTGGGGTTTAATTGAAGACTTGAATGAACAACAGGAACCATGTGAGAATCAGAAAAAGGGTACTCCAGACAGAGAGAACGGTTGGAAGAGACAACAGCTAGAATGTGGTGGTCAAAACAGATGATTGTGAAGAGGTAGGCAGGGCCCGGTACGTGATCCAGAAAGCACACTTGCAAATGGTACTGAATATACCTTGAAAATAAGAAACTGGGGCTTGAGGAAATCTGAGGGCCACACTGTGTGTTTCCAGGCTTTGCCTTTGAGCTGTTTACCCTCAGGAACGATGGACCTCAGAGAAAGGCCCTTCAGTTAGGAGAGTTTGAGCTATGGGTCAGCATCTGCCTAGCTCCTTCCTATGTGTAGAAAGCTGACTGGTGATTTGGATCTAGCATCTTGTATTCTCTCCATCCTCACCTTGTGATTCTCAAGGACTGTGAACAACATGACCAAAGTAAGCGGCTGGAAAACTCAGAAACGTTCACTGGGAGTGGCAGTGTTTATCAGGCAGTCACTTTGTGCAGAGAGCATTGTGACAAATCCTTTGGTAACCACTTGATGGCCCAAGTAGACCTGATCATAAACTTCACGGTACAGCTCAGGGATGGGGCAAGTGAAGTTTCCAAAGACACTCCAACCAGCAGGTTACAAGTACTCAGGATATGCCCCTGTAATCAGTTTCATCAATCAGTGATACCGGTAACTCAAGCGGTGGAGTCGCTGGAGTAGCTAGTGCATTTAATCTAAAACATTGGCTCCTGAAGAGTACCCTCGCTGGTTTAGCCTATCTTGAATCAATAGCCAATACCACAAAGTAGAACATGCTGTTCCACTCTCGTGCTCTCTAGCTCCTGCCATCAGCTTAGGCTGAATTCTGTTTCTCCAAACTCAAATCCATCCCCCGGCATCATATATTTTTCTAGAGTTCCAGAAATCACATCACTTCATCTGGAATATATCAACATGTGTGTCTAAAAACACTTAGAAATCATACCAACAATATAATTATCACAAAACCACAGTTGCTTAGTATCAACAAACAACCCGCCATTCTTCCTTATTTCCATTGGTGGCCAGCTGTGGTAGGACACAGCTGCAACCCCAGCACTCAGGTATCTGAGACAGGAGGATCACTAGTTTGAGGCTAGCATGAGCAACACTGAGCAAGTCCCTGTCTCAAAAGAAAGACAAAGGAAAGGGGAAAGAAAGAAAAAAGAAAGAAATTCCAATTGTCTCCTTAATATCGTAAAATATTAATACTTCAGTTGCTTGAAACAATATCCAAATAACGGTTGTTTTCTCTTAAATTTTGTAAAAAGAAATTTTTAATTGGGGCCAGCAAGATGGGTCAGGAATAAGGGCACCTGAGTTTAAGCCCTGGAACCCACAGGGTGGAAGGAAAGAACCAGCTCCCACCATGTGAGCACTGTAGCACAAACCATGCACACACATACTCATTTACAGACATCAACTAATCAGTTTTTAAAATGCACAAACAATTTTAATCTCACTCTCTGTGTCTCTCTTGAAATCAATCTGACCTTCCCTGTGCCTCTCCCTTTTCCCTTATAATTCAGTCATTGACGAAATCGGGTTGTTTGCCGGTAGCATCTCTAGTCAGATCTGCTGGTTGGTTGTGTACTGGTGGCTGTTTTACCTCCTGCAGAGGGACAGTTGGGTCTTGAGTTCTTCCTCTGCCCCAGGTTTGGTTGGGCAGGACAACCCAAGGGGCGTGGAGGTGTTCTACCAGGAGGAACCTAGTGAGGCTGGATGTCTCTTGAGGTTTTAGCCGTGTGGTTGCTCAGTCTTTATTTGTTTGAGGTCACCAAGCATTACAGAATGATATTTTAAGTCTGTCACTGAGTCTTCAACTATTAGCTGGAATCCTTTCCTACAGTGGTGGCTTCTCATTAACTACTTGGCTGTTTGAGCTCCGGTTCACACAAGAAATAAAGGACAAGTACGTGCTTCTTTCCTTATTTACTGGTTTTCAGTATAATGAGTTGGCTTATCCTCCAAATGAATGTTCTCTTAAATATCACTATGAACTCATACACTGAAATATATCTAGTCTATTTCAACCCATTGAAGTCATTATGCTTGTTAATGGTCAGAAAGTCCAGTGTGTGGTCATTAGGAGTCTCTTCAAGCTGGCTCCCAAAATCCTTTGACATGACCCTCGCAGATGGTGATTCCTTCTTTATTTGCTATCTGGCACCTTTAGGAGGCCTATACTCAATGTGTTCATTTCTTGCTCCCATATCTCCAACAAGCCCTGATACTTTGCAGTGAGAAGCAGTGTTTCAAGACCACAAGGTGGAAAGGGACAATCTCTGACTACAGAGTTGGCCACAATTGGCAGTTTGAAAGGACAAGCTTTGACGTGCATGGGGGTGCGTGTGTGACTTTGTTTGTTGTTGTTTTGAGATTTAAAAATGTATCCTTCATTCACATCGACATTTGTGCATCTCGGGATTTTTCAAAAGCTGCAGAAAATCCCTGTTGGTGACACACATAGTTAAGAGTTTAATGTACTAGGAACAGCTATATAACGATGCCTCAGATTTTCAGAGCAGCCTTCCAATTAAAGATGTATGGCACCTCAGCATTTGGTCTCATCTCTCTAAGAAATCAAGACTTCGCTTACCACATGTACAAATACATGAGGCGCAAGGCTGGAATCAAGGGTTGATGTACCTTTCTCTCCTCCTTTCTTTCTTCTGTGTGACAAATGCAAGACTTTGACGAACAAGGTTTTAGGGTCTGACACTCATTGACACCCACTGTAACTAGTAGGCTGCACTCTATGGGTGCCAGGCTTTCCTGGTACTTTCTAGAATTCCTGAGTGCACAGTCAGGTATCCATAGAGGATTGTTTCCACAACCCCCTTAGATCCCAATCTCTGTGGATGCTTGGCTTCCTCTCATGGGATGGCATAGCATTTTGTATATAACCTGTGTGCATCCTCCCATATTCTTTAAATCAATTCTGGATAAGTTTTATAATGTGTATCGTTTAGGGAATGATAACATAGAAAAATGCTTGTGTATGTTCAGTCCAGATGCAGTATATTTTCCTAAATCTTTTTAGTCTATATGGTTGAATTTCTAGATATAGAACCTGCATACACTGAAGGCCAGCAGGCCAGCAGTGCTAAGAATCTTTTCCTTACACAAGCTGCTGCCCCCAAAAACTCCTTATCAAGGAGCTTACTTACTTTCTACAGCCTTTCTCCTAATGAGTGAGAGGAACAGCAGCCGACAGAAACTGCCTCCCATCCTCCCATCTACATCTAAGGAGAATTGTTTGGTATTAGGTTTTGAAATGATTCTTCTCCTCCTTCCATGTCTCTGGGGTCATTTTGAAAGTCAAAGGGTTCATCAAGGAAGTCTTCCTGTGATCACTGCGTAAAGTTTCAAAGTTGAATTCAAAATCTGGATTTCATAAGACAGAATCCCAGGGCCAAAGCTATCAGCCACCTCTTGAAGTCTGGGGAACAGGTATCACAGATAATGTGTGGTTCTCATTCTTGCTAAGGAGCTCTGAAGTACTCAGTCACCTCTTTTCTCCCACTTTGTCCCAAACCCTTTGTCTTACAGTGTCTGTCGGGTTTGAATACGAGACCTGTCCCAGTCTCATCCTGTGGGAGAAAAGGACAGCCCTGCTTCAGGGATTTGAACTGGACCCTTCCAACCTTGGTGGCTGGTCCCTGGACAAGCACCACATCCTCAATGTGAAAAGCGGTATGTTAGGGACTAGGGACGGTGCTTAGGGGGCAGTGCTCGCCTAACATGCGTGGAGACCTGGGTTCCATCCCTGGCCCAATAAAACATTCATGGATAAATTGATTCATTGGTTTTGTCTCTCTAGTGTTGACATTTAAGTGGTAGCCCTTTCCTTGGGCATTTTTTTTTAAATCAAATATCCCTCAGATTCATAGATTTTCTCATTTTTCCCCTTTAAAAGTCAGTCTCAGTATATCAGACTTATTGGACCTCAGCATCCTTTTCCTGTCATCCTCCAGACAGTATCCTACCCACATCACAGCTTAGGGAGTGGGCCTCCCATTGCTGTTCTCTCTACATCATGAAGAAATGGGAAAGCTCCCCCATTTTTTTCTTTGCTCCCTATCACTTCCTACCCATTCAGTAGGTCAATCCAAGTATCCTCCCCACAGGGTCATGTGACTTCTCCTCTCTGCCTCCCTCCCCCAGGAATACTACACAAAGGCACAGGGGAGAACCAGTTCCTGACCCAGCAGCCTGCCATCATCACAAGCATCATGGGCAACGGTCGCCGCAGGAGCATCTCCTGTCCCAGCTGCAATGGCCTTGCTGAAGGCAACAAGCTGTTGGCCCCTGTGGCCCTAGCTGTGGGGATCGATGGGAGCCTCTTCGTTGGTGACTTCAACTACATACGGCGCATCTTCCCCTCTCGAAATGTGACCAGTATCTTGGAGTTACGGTAAATGACCACACAAGAAAACTTCTGCTCTCTAGATCCCCCTTACCCTACAAGTTTCTCTGGGTGGAGGATGGCTGAATTTGGGGTTCTCAGAGCGGGAAATGTTTTGATTATAAAATGTCATCCACATATTTGATACAATGGTCAGCAATTCAACTAAAACAAGAGAAACAAAAGAGTCCCCAACCTAGAAAGGAACCTAGTGTCTTTCATTTTTTTAAAAAGCTCAGAAGCAGCTCCCGAAACACATCAAAGTGTGAGGACCACTAATCCCCAGTTCCCCATCCACAAGGTTTTGCTGAGCACCTCTGGGTGCTACCCCTAGTAAACCCTCTGGGTCTTTTTGTACTTAGTAGGATGCAGTGTAGCAAAATGGCATCTGGCCTAACTCGGTCATTTCTCACCATCCTGGAAGATTTCCTCCTGGCCATTGTTTGCTACTAAGTCTGAAGACTAGATTCCTCTGTGTTGGGACAACAGAGACTCCTAAATGCTCTTGAAAAATGCCTTTCCAAGGAAAGTTGGTTCCAAATCCTCAATCAGAGGAGGATGTATTCAGAGAGGGAGAAAAATATAAATGAGTAAATGAGGGGGAGGGAAGTATTCAACAAATATCTGGTGAATATAAACTATGCCCCCATGTTGTGTTTGTGATCCAATAGGGAACTCCCAATTATATCATGTGGAAAGTGAAAAAATAATTTCAAATAGACATGAATGCTTTAAGGAAAATCTAACAGGGCAAGACATAGGGAACATGGTGAATAGGAGAAACAAGAGGGCTAGAAAACACAAAATAGTCAGAGAACCCTCTCCTACTGATAATGTTTGAACTGGGCCCTGAATGATGGCATCAGCCATAGGACATCTGGGGGAAAGCATTTCAGGCACAGAAAAGTTAGGCAAAAGATCTATTTCCAGTCAGTAACCTGGCTAATTGAAGGAGCCCATAGAAGTTCAATGCGACCAGGGGCTGGTAAACTCAGAAGAGCATCTTTACAGGAACCCAGAGAGACAAGGAAGGGACAGGCGCTTTGGATTGACAAGTGACTGCTTGAACATAGACAAGCAAAAATTGCATTTCGTGTACAATGGGCAGCCACTGGAGGTTGAAGTAGAGGGTGGATGTAGTTGATGTAGGACCTGAGTGGCCTTTTTTAGAGATGACTCTGGCTAGCCTGTGGAAAATGGACTGTAGGAATGCGGGCATGGGGGCAAGAAAATTCATAGAGAGGCTGTGTCGGTGGTCCAGGATTTGGGTCGTGGTGATTTGGTAGTGCTGACAGGATGTGGAAATGTTCCAGTGAAGACGTGTCTTCCAGTTAAACCTGATGAGTGATGTATAAGGACTGGAGAGAGGGAGAGAGGGGGGAAAGAGAGGAAAAGAGGTGGGGGGGAGGGGAGAGCCCTAGGATTTGGGCCTGAGCCACCCTGTGACTGGTGGTGCTTTTGAAGCGCCCTCAGCTAACCATGTGAAAGATGCACAAGCCGCAGGTCATGTTTGCACTGGATGTCTATGTCCACTAAATTCGCATCAATGTGAGCAAAAGGCTTGACAGACCAACTTAATGGGAAGGACCTTGGCTCAGGTTGCAGAGCACTCGGCTGTCTTGGCCAGAAGGGTGTGGTAGAGCAGTTCACACCATGGCAGACAGGAAGCCAAGCAGAACCATGACAGGAGAGGTCAGGGCAAGATAGCCTTTGAGCACATGCTCCAACAACCCACATCCCCCAACCCAGCCCACCCCTTCCACAGTGCCACGGCCTCCCTGTCGTCTAGGCTGTTTTTTTAAATCCATCAATGGATTAAGCATTAGGTCAGAGTCCTCATGACCTAATCATCTCTGGAAACACCTTCATGACACACTGAGAGGCATGCTTCACTAATCTCTTAGGTGCTTCTCCATCCAATCAAGTTGGCAATCAGTGTCCTCACAGCCCCTGCTGGGAAAGGCATCAGTGACCTGGCCACCAACAGCTACCACTAAATATTCTTAGGAGTCAAAACTCTGCCAGGCACCGTAAGGGGGGAAACATAGAAGGGGTGGGGTGGGGTGGGGGAGACTCGGCCGTTCCACCCAGAGATAACTGCAACCCCCTCCTCCACAGGATGTTTACTGAGTATTAGTGTTAGGCACACGTGTACCTCTGTGAGGACTGGAGAGATGAAATGTGGGCTCAAGAAATCCCCTGCTGAGGGTAGAGGTGGGCTCCTAGAGAAGAAAATGCACTTTCAAGCTGAGCCGAAGAGCCAAAGAAACCATTACAGAAACAGAGTGCAAGGCCAGGAAATACAACAGGAGGCCGGGGTGGGTAGTAGATGAGCAGAGAGAGAGAGCAAGCAGGAGGCGCAGTGATGGGACAGCAAATTCTCACGAGCTTCCTCCAGATCGCACCCAGGGAAGTCTCCTTCCTGGGACTGGTTTGTTGTTGTTGTTGTTGTTGTTGTTGTTGTGTGTCTTAGTTAGGCTCTCTATTGCTGTGATGAAACACCATGACCCAAAAGCCTGTTGGGGCAGAAAGGGTTTACTTAGTTTACACTTCTACAGCACTATTCATCATGGAAGGAAGTCAGGGCAGGAACTCAAACAGGGCAAGATCCTGGAGCCAGGAGCTGATACAGAAGCCGTGGAGGGGGCTGCTTACTGGCCTGCTCAGCCTGCTTTCTTATAGAACCCAAGACCACCAGCCAAGGATGACACCACCCACCAACGGCTGGGCCCTCCCCCACCAATCCTCCATGTATGGACTTGCTCCTCTGTTAGGGCTCTTCCTGCTCAAAACCAAATCAGTAATGGCATGGTACATTCCCACTTCCAAATCTTAACTCACACTGCTTGCTCAACTCAACATATCCATTCGACCTAGGCAACTGCTTCCTGTCGATTAGTTCCGTTCTGAAGGTCCCCTCTTGTTAGAAGTTCTCCCCCTCCTCTGAGAGTGTGACATTCTGGTTTTCCCTTAGGGCTGACACTACTTCCTACCTTGTCTGGTTATCTCTGTGTGACTCTTTAAGCATGGATGTGTGTACTATACAGTACACACCTTGGTCATCTCTACCCTGTCATGTCTAGAGCAGTGTCCAACCTCCTGTCGCACTCAAGTCCTGGATACTCAAGATGGGTATTAGAATTGAAGAACCAGTCCCTCCCCTCTTGTTGGACCTGGCCTTTGATTCCATATCTCTCAAACCGTAGAGACCACAATACCAGAGGTAAAAGCTAACGGCCCAATCAAAGGAAAACATCCCATGCCTATGTGGTAACATTGAAGGCAGCTTGAGGGCTATCATTCCCAATTTCCCT
>CABHPH010037681.1:0-10945 GCA_902168325.1 Peromyscus nudipes | reverse complement strand
ATTTTATTTATATTGTTATTTGTTGTTTTCCTATTTCTATGTTAAAATTAAAATAAAATTAGAAGATAAGGAAGTTTGCCATAAAGTACTATATATGCTTGAATGGAAGATGAGATCCCTGGTTATTCCAAGACAGCACATGGATGGGTAGCTCTGAGGCACAGAGAATGCTCCAATGCCTGGAGGATGTAAGAAAATCAACTCCAGGACAACTGCACCCAGGCACTTGGGAAATTACACATGTCTGACAATCCAGAAAATCAAGATTTGTATAGCCATCTATAATTCTATAGTTTTAATTGTTTTTATTAGGTATTGACGAGATACAGGAGCTATTTATTAAATGCATCACAAGCATCATCGCCTGGCTCTTCTTTAAAGTGTTAACATGCTTATTATAAGTATATATTATGATGGTATTATTTTAACATGGTTTTCAATAGAATCATGTATATGTTCCCTCATATATATCTTCCTAAGAATCACCAATTTTGTGACTTAGTAATTATAATTCTTCTTTACTCCATTGTGTGACCAGGTCACCATTTCTGTATCTCAGTTCTTGGGATTCAGAGATACCTCAGTTTTCTGCCTAGAAAGCATTCTTGATCCTGTCTCCCAAAACATGTGCAAGTGGGTGACTCTCTTCCACTCTTTCTGCAGTGGAGTGTACCTTCACAAAGCACCAAGACATGGTGCCTCCTCTTTATTTGATTTGCATTTCCATAGTCATTAAAGAAGCTGAGCACATTTTCACACACTCATTTGCCATTCAGGTTTGTGCTTTTATGAAATGTTTATGCATATATTTTATTCATTTTTCTATTAGGCTGTCTTTTTGTTATTGAATTGAATTACAATTCTTTGTTGGTTTCATGCTTGTAAATATTTTCCTCCTCTGTGCGGATTCCATTTCTCTTTGTTTTAAAGCAATCTGTTAATGAACAGTTTTTAATTTCAACTTAGTGGAATTCATCTGGCATTCCCTTTCTGATTTGTACTTTTCATGCCCTGTATGAGCAACTTTTTAGTACCCTTAGGATATAAATATGTTTCCCATCTTGTCTAATAAAACTTTTATAGTCTTACTTATCACATGAAGTCTTTAAACTTTCATATTGTTCTCAACTACCTCAATGCCATTTTGAAAATTGTCCCTGGCTGAGGTAACAAGAGTTCAGTCAGTAAAGTGCTCACTTCACAGGCATGACAACCTTAATTCAAGCTCCAGACTCCACATTAAAACAAAAAAATGCCAATGCTGGGGACATGCAGATTTCTTGTGCTCACTAGACAGCCAGCATAGCTTACTTGACAAACATCAATGCAATAAAAGACCCATAGAAATAAATAAGGTGGATGGTTCCTGAGGAAAGACACCTCAGATTATTAGTCCTCTGGGCTCCACATGAACATGAATGTATTGTCACACATGTGAATACTCCCATAAACATGCATGAACAGATGCATACACAAAGTCCTTATTTTCTGTTTAGCTGCTATGTTAGTGTGACTGAATCAAGCTTCCATATATGTGTGTCTATGTTCTGGCAATATAACCACTGGCACTGTCGTTTTGTTGTTTTGTTTTGTTTTTTCTCTCTATGGCACCAAAATTATTCTCCCTAGTTTATGACAACTTTTTTTTAATCACAGACAAACTTTTCATTGTTACACTTTTTCAGGGGTATTTTGAACCCCCTGTGGACTTTCACACTACTAAATACCTGAATTAATAGATCAAATTCCACCAAAGAGTCTAAGAATTTTTAATTAATTAATTAATTAATTAATTTTACAGCCCAGCTGCAGTTTCCCCTCCCTCCTTTCCTCCAAGTCCCTCCCACCAACCCCTCTGTCCCTATCCCTCAATCCACTCCTCCTCCATTTTTGTTCAGGAAAGGGCAGGCTTCCCACGGATATCAACAAAATATGACATATCAAGTTGCAGTAAGACTAAGCAACTCCCCATGTATTAAGGCTGGGCAAGGTGACCCAATATGAGGAGTAGGGTCCTGAAAGCCAGCAAAAGAGTCAGAGACAGCCCCTGTTCCCATTATTAGGAGTCCTACAAGAAGACCAAGCTACACAACTGACTGATCTAGCCTAGAACCAATGCCAGGATAGTAAATCCACCTCTGACATGGCTTGGAGCACCAGAACCCACAGGCTGGATGACACAGAAACCTAGGATAGAATCAAACACGACTGGAGAAAAAAAAAAAACAATGTCAATGTAATGACACCTAGTGATATTCTACTATACTCATAGATTGGTGCCTAGCCCAATTGTCATCAGAGAGGCTTCATCCAGCAACTGATGGAAACAGATGTAGACTCATAGCCAAACATTAGATAGAGCTCAGGGAATCCTGCAGAAGAGTGGGGAAAAGGATTCTAGGAGACAGAAGGGTCAAGGACACCACAAGAAAACTCACAGAATCAACTAACCTGGGCTCACAGTGGCTCACAGAGATTGAATCAACAACCAGGGGGTCTGCAGGGTACTGACCTAGGTACTCTGCATATATGTAATAGTTGTGTAACCTGTTGAGAATTTTATTGGGATTGTTTTAACTCTATAGATCAGTTTGCAGTGATACTATAGAGGCATCTAGATCCAGTGGCCTTTACATGTTGAACCTTGCCAGGTCATCATTGATATCTGGCATAATACATAGTAGTTTTATATCTATTTATGTGGAGGCTGGGGTTGGAACCTTCACCCTCACATCCGCACTGCTAGTGATTTACCAACTGAGCCACCTCATCAGCTCCCCATTTTTCTTTACCTTCACCTTAGATGGAGTGTTTTAATTGTTAACAATACTATAATGTTTGCCATAGTTTTTCCATGATTATCCTCTCTGAATTGAAGTCTACCTTATTGCTAGTAGTGTAGGGTACTTATATAAATGCATGGTGAATTTGAGTACAATTCTTTTCTGCCTCCATTGGATCATACAATGTTTCTCCTCCTGTAACATGCTGACGTAGTCGTTTAAATTATATTACAGCATCAAGCCAACTCTTCAACACTAGATTACTTCCCAGTTACATACCTTGCATCATCAGGTTATGCACTGTCAGAATCAGTTTGCTAATAGACTATTTCACTAATTTTTGTACCTGTGTTTGTTAATAAAATTGGTTTCTAATCACCCTTCTCATATGGTCCTAGACTGGGTTTCTCATCAAAATAATGCTTTCTAAGAGGAGTTGAACATAGCACATTTTTCCTCAACTGCACTGTAAAATAGTTTTTCTATATTATAGTCATTCCTTTAATTCTAATAGAATTCATTAGGCAAGAACTCTGGCCCTGATATTTGCATTGTGGATGTATTTTCAGTTGTTCTTTTCTTTTCTCTTCTTACATAAATATTGTGGGGTTTTCTAAGTCACTTTTGTGGAGTACAACATTTTGTCTGGAAATTTGTCCAACTTTACTCAAGATTTTCAGCCTTAATTATTATGAAATCACTCATAATACCAATGCTTTTGTAATCTTCCATGATTCCTGTGATGGTTGCCTTGTTATTTTCAACACCATTTCCTTGCTTCACACTCCTCGCTCTTTTCAAGATGACTCTTGACAAAGGTGCTTTGGTTTTATTAGTTATTCCAAGTGAAACCTTTTTTTTGTTTGTTTGCCGATCTGTGTGTTTTGTATTATTTTCACTTATTCCACCATCTTTTTAAAATAGTTCTTTGAGTGTTTTGTGCAATGTGTTTTAATGATTTTCTTCCCAATTCACTCCACTTCCCTCTCCACCCAGCTTTATGCCTTTTTGAAAAAAATCCGCCAAGTCCAATTTGAGCTGACCAAATATTGTCTCCTCACTGGGATTTGGTTTGGGATGGACTTGCATAGCCTTGCACAGGCTGTCACAACCACTATGAGGCCATGTGTAAACTGCCCTGCTGATTCGAGAAGAGAACGTTTCCTTCAAGTCATCTATCACCTCAGGCTCTTATACTCTATCCACCTCCTCTTCCACAATGGTTCCAAGCCGTGGGATAGGGGTTGAGGGATATATGTTCTCGTTCTATGGTTGAGAATTCTTCACTCTTTTGTTCTCTGTGCATTGGCCAACTGTACATCACTATGTTAGTCATATTAATTACACATAGAAGATTCTAAAAGGGTGAGAGAGTACACAGATCCTCTGTGAGAGGTACTGTTTCAATCATTTCCTTTCTTCCATTTCTTTTGTGTTCATCCCATTGCTTTTTTCTCATCTTAATTTAGTAATCTGACCCATTAGCTTCAAGATATTTGCTCTTATAGTACAAATATTGAAAAATTATTTAATTTAGATCCCAAAAACTTTTAGTTTGTCGTTCTGTGGGTTTGTGCAGTTCAAAACATTTTATTGTGATTCTTAGCTTGTAAGCTATCTAGTAAAGAATTTTTAAGTTTAGTAAAATATAGGATCTTCTTAGAAGTAGAATTGGAGATGGTTTATTAAGAAAGGGAAAATAGGAATGAGGCAGTAAGCTATAGAGAAAGCATGTGCTCAAAAGGCCAAAAATAAAGGATTTTTAAGATATGAGACAGAGCCTTTAACAACTATCTCTCCAGCCCCACTCCCCAAATACAGGAGTCTTAAAACTGTATCTGCAGTAATTCAGCGGACCTGCCAGAAGTAGGATGATCTTCCCTGACACCTTCTCACCATCATGCACTGAGTAGTACATTCTTGTTTTTAATGACTCTGAGCCACTAGCTCCCCAATGATACTGCAGCAAGCCCGTTCCTATTGAACTAACCACCATATTCTTTAACTGAGACAGACAATTTTCACAGTGTTACTGAGTTTCCTTCTGTTATCACCTCTTTCTACAGGGCAGTGCCTGCCAGAAATATACTCCAGTGTCCTCCACATCAATCACTTCAAAACAAAATATCATTTTACCCCTAAAACAATGAGCTTGGTGGCTTTTCAGTGAGCATCATTGTCTTTTCTTACTTACTAGTTAACCTCCTTGGAAAAGCGACCACCTAGATGTCACCTCATTCCTCCAAAGAGAGTTAAATCTGCACCATGTGAAGTAGCCCCATGGGTTGACCTATTTTCTGAATTCTGATTGCTGCTTCCTTCTCAGTTTCCATGGTTCCTTTAGCTCTTTATTTGAGTTCCAAAGTTTTGAAAGTACCATGTATTCAGAGACTGGGATAAGCTTTCTATCCGTCATTAACTAAAAACATCCACACTGAAAGAAAGCTCTCTCAGGTGAATATCCAACAAGCAATTGTAGAATCACATTTTATGGTGAGAATAGCCAGTGAAGTATGGAGGTCTTAAGTATGATGAACAGTAAATGATTAGTTCAAACTTCACACAGCCATGTGAAGAACATTCTACTCTTTTTTAAAAAAGTAATAAAAAATTAAGTTGTGTGACATGTTTTGATATATACATGTAAATAATGAAGAGATGGCTGCAGCTGTACAATCAACATGCCATCATGTCTCATACTTTTCTGGGTTTGTTTTATGTTAGTTTGTTTGTGGTGGGAACACCCAAAATGTATTGATCTAGCAAATTTCCAGCAGACAATGATATGCTATTCCTACAGTCCCTGTGTTGCCTCCTACATTATTAGGGTCATCCTACAAAATTTAACTTGATATCCTTGGTCATCTTCCCAGTCCCCCACTGCTATGTCCCTTATACCAACCATTCTACTTTTTCTTCTATAAATCAATGTTTTTAGATTTCATTTATAAATAAAAATGCACAGTTTTTATGTTTTGGCATTGGATTTATCTCCCCTAGGATAATGTCCTTGGTCCACCTATCTATGTTGTTAAAGCACTGTGATTTCATTAATTTTTGACTGAATAATATTCCATTATATACCTCTTCCATGTTATCTTTACCCTTCTTGATGTTTTGGTGTGATTTGCTTCACTGTGTTGAGGTAGGTTCTTGTTATACAGCACAGGCTGTGAAGTTTGCCATTCACCTTGCCTCAACCTTCTGAGTGGTTGGATTATATGTGTGTGCCACCACTCATAGCAGGTCATTTATTTCTTGAACACTTAGATTGCTTCTGTATCTTGGTTATCACAAATAATGCTACTTTGTGTGTAGAAGTGAAGATTCTGGTTCCATTTACTTGTGTAGTAGCCCAGATGAGAGATTGTTGAGTTATAAGATGATTCTATTTTAAATTTGCGAGGAACCCTATCCAGTTTTCTAAATGGCTCTACAAAGTATATATTCACCAAGAATTGTAAAGTATTCTTTATTTTTTTGTTACATATTTTCTTTTAGTAACAGCTACTGAAACATATATTTGGTGGTCTCACTATGTTTTCTTATATATAGCTAATGGACTTTTTTAATTTTAAAATAACGCATTAAATATTTTGTACATTGGAAAACTAGTGTATTTGAGCTTTTTAATATTGAGCTGTGTGGATTCCCTGGGTATTTTGGAGACTCACCTCTTAGCAGGTATAAGATTTGCAAATACTGTGTCTATCATACAGAGTGTCTATTCTGTAGACCATTTCCTTTGCTGTACAAATCCCATTACAATTGATACAATACCATCTGTTTTTTTTCTTAGCTGCTTTCCTTTTGGGTTCATATAAAACACATCACTGCCTACCTCAATATTATGTAATATATTCCCTGTGCTCTTCTTAAATAATTTTATGATTTAAGTCTAGCACTTGCATTTTTTTGCTCACTTTGACTTCATTTTTGAATATAAGATAAAAAAAAATCTAGCTTCATTCTCTTGCATATGACTTTCCATTTTCCTAAAGTAACTACATTTATTAAATATAATTCCCACTGTGTTTTCTTGGTGTTTGTTCAAAAAAATTACTTGGCTATATTTGAAGAGTTTATTTTGGGGCCATCTATTCTGTTTCTTTGGCCTGTATATGTGTTTTTACTCTAATGCCATAATGCTTTTATTACATATACTTGTAATTTAAAAACAAGAAGCTTAATGATTCCAACTTTGCCTTTTGTTATGAGAATTCTCTCACCAGTCTGCTAGCCAATTGAGAGGAGTGTTTTGGTCTAAGAGGCAGAGTTTTATTTTTGTTTTTTGTTTTATTTTTTTCTTCATTTTATAGACCAACCACAGATCCCTCTCTCATCCCTCCTCCTGCTCCCCCCAGCCTCACTCTCACCCAAACCCTCCCATTCCTGCCTCCAAAAGAGAAAGAACTCCCATAGCATGTGGGATGGAAGAGACCCAGAAAAAAGGTGGAGCTGAGGAGTGAGCAGCTCTTTCCAGCAAGGAAGCTAGCAACAAAGGCTGTCAGCTGCTAGGGATGTCTTTCTATATGCTGTGAATGTGTTGCTCTGATTGATTGATTGATAAATAAAACACTGATTGGCCAGTAGCCAAGCAGGAAGTATAGTATAGGTGGGACAAACAGAGAGGAGAATTCTGGGAACAGGAAGGCTGAGCCAGGAGACACTGCAAGCCACTGCCGCCATGAGAAGCAAGATGTAAAGATACTGATAAGCCACGAATCATGTGGCAAGGTATAGATTTATAGAAATGGGTTAATTTAAGATGTAAGATCTAGCTAGCAAGAAGCCTGAGCCATTAGGCCATACAGTTTTAATTAATATAAGTTTCTGAGTGATTATTTTATAAGTGTCTGTGGGGTTCTTGGTGCTGGGTGAGCACAGAAAAACATTCAGCTATAGTTAGCAGTGGCTTGTGATTTGGCTCAGATTCTCCTTTTGTTCTTTAATGTCTTTGCATTTTAATAAAACTTAAAGAAATCTTTATCATGCTATGAATCAGGAACATTGATAGGAAGATTATTATGTAGTCTTTTTTAATATTTTTATTGAGATTTTCTATTCATTTTACATACCAACTGCAGATTCCCCTGTCCTCCCTCCTCCCACCCACCAGCCTTCCCTCCCATTCCCACCTCCCATTCCCACCTCCTACAAGGCAGGGTCTTCCATGAGAAGTCAGCAGAGCCTGGTACATTCAGTTGAAGCAGGTCCAACTGCTTCCTTCCTGCACCAAAGCTATGCAAAGTGTCTCACCATAAGCACTAGGCTCCAAAAAGCCAGCTCATTGAGTCAAATAAGAAATTACACCAGAAGTTGAAAAATATCTTGAGAAAAAAATAAAACGCAGCAACCTGTGAAGGGAAGCAAACACAATTCTAAGAGAAACAAAACTAAAAACAACAAAAACACCATCTATATCTAAAATGTGGGGGAAAAATCAGATAAACAAGCGACACCTGGAAATATGCGAATGAGAAAACTTGGCAACTCAACTTGCTTGGGTAGTGTTTCACAGACAAAAATTTGACGTTCTTTCATATTCTAACCATTCTGCTCCATGGGTCTTCTTCAAATTCTCTATGGAAAAAGGTGAATTTATTGGTTGTGTGAACTTTGACTGTTTAAAGTAGCATTTAATATATCTAATGTTACTGTAATTTCTAATACATTTTAATACTAATTTTAATGCTTTTTTCTTCTATGTGTCCGTTTCTCTTCTTGCTACTTTAAACTAATTCTCTGCTCTTATCTGTTTTTTCACTCTACTAATTGGGGACTGATTTATATATACAATCACATGTATAGTTTCTATTTTATATAACTTCATAGTTACAAGTATATATTTTATCCTATCTATTTACCAGGCTATAAAACATATTAAACTCTTTGTCTTTTCCCAAACTATTCAAGTACTTTAAAGCACTTTGACCTCCATGGTTCCAAACAAATGTTATTGTTCCCAAAGCTAATATTACTGTTTTTGTTTCATAAAGTTAATGTTTACTTTGAATTTAATAACTTTGTAATTCATTCTTATAACTTAGCTCCTTCAATTAAGAGGATTTACCTTTTACTTGAAGTCATTCTCTGTTAGTTTTATGTGCTCCATTTTGTTGTTTGTTTGTTTGTTCCAACCTATTTTATTTTTGCAGATATTTTCATTGTGAGTCAAATTCAAGATTGACACTGGCAGTTTTTATCTCAGCCCATTAACCTTATTCTGTTCCTACTTCCTGTATCCTAATGGAGGCCACGGCTAGTCAGGCTGTTGCTAAGCTAAAGATCTTTCTCTGATTTTATATTCTTCTTTTTTTAATTTTTTTTTAAATTCTTTTTTTTACTACAATGTGTTTACTTATGGATTTGTCTTCCTTGTTAGTTGAGAGTCTCCCTGAGTTAATGGATGCATGTTCTTCATCCATTTAAGAAAACCATTCTGATGTTTCTGTTCTCTATTTGACTTCCCCCGCTTCATATATGATTAGATGTATTTGTTTTCCTTTTATGTATGACCACTTTCACTTCTGTTTTCAAATTTTGCATTTTCTACGTGTGTGTGTAATCAAATAATCTACTAAATATTGATTTGAGATAATTTTTGACAAAATAAAATATAATAAGGTGAGGGGAAACTATCATATCGAAGTTGGACATGGCAAGAAGGAGAAGAGTCCTAAGAGCAGGCACAAGAGCTGGAGACCCACTTGTTCTCATAGTTAGGAGTCCCACAAAATTACTAAGCACATAGCTATAATGTATACACGAGGACCTGGTGCAGACCCCTGTAGGCCCTGTTCTTGCTGCTTCAGTCTCTGTGAGCTCACATGTACTTTGCTTAGTTGATTCAGGGGGCCTTGTTTTCCTGGTGTCCTCCATTCCCTCTGGTTCTTACAATTTCCATCAAATCCCTCCTCTCTGAGTTTAGAGAATCCTGTGGAAGAAGAAGCAAAAAGATTTAAGATAATTTCTTACTTATAGAAAGGCTATTTTGATCTCTTAAAGATTTGTTAATCACTTACAAAAAGCTCTTATTAGCCATGCGGTGGTGGTGCATGCCTTTAATTTCAGCACTAGAGAGGCAGAGCCAGGCAGATCTCTGTGGGTTCAAGGCCAGCCTGGGCTACAGAGCAAGTTCTAGGATAGGTGCCAAAGCTAAACAGAGAAACCCTGTCTTGAAAAATCAAAAAAAAAGCTCTTGTTTTGTACTTTCATTTTTCCTTCATTTGAATTTGTCCTTAAATGTACTAAGCATTTTAATTTACATACTGCACATCTTATAATGTCAACATGCAAACTCTTTATCAATTTCATTTTGCTGCCTGTGGCTTTTGATTATCTCCCATTCTACTCTATCGGGTCTTTTGTGATTTGCTACTGACAGTGTGTATTCTGTGTAATTTCATTTTCAGAGAACTTATTAATTTATATAATTACAACAGTGTCACTGTGTAACCCAAGGTAGCCTGAGACTCACAACCTCCTACTTCCCCATCCTTAGTTCTGTGATAACAGATGTGTAACATTATGCCTGGCTATGGGGATGATTTAAAGCCTGTACTGAAGATAGATTATTCTGGGAGTAATTGTATGTTTGCCTTTGCCAGTTTCTGGGACAACCAGCTCAGAATCCTCTTAAACCAGTGATTTGTTCTTCAAACCACATAAGTAACATCAGCCCTTGCTATAAATGTCCTCTGAGCTGTCTTTCAGCTGTGAATTCTCAGAAATATATTTTACATCCACCAAGAATATACATTCATAATTTTCTGTGAGTGTGAGAGAAGTTTGTACATTTCACCCTTTCATGGAAGGTGTGTGTTTTGGGTATTCCAGCTTGGTGTGGGTTTCACGTTGAGTGCAGAGGGAAGTCCTGTTCACATCTGTTACTGACCACTGTCTCTCATCACTGCTGTACCTGTTCATTGGATCTGGCAAGTGCCCTTATAGGGAAGATCTTCATATACTGACTAAAATATATGAGCTTTCTAGTTTATTAGTTCATTTTAAAAGTTGTTTCTATATTTTTCAAAGAATTTTTAATTGGCAGCACTCAAGCAGCCAACACTGCATACATAGATGGATAGATAGATAGATAGATAGATAGATAGATAGATAGATAGATGATAGATGATAGATAGATAGATAGATAGATAGAT
>CABHPH010037676.1:0-25148 GCA_902168325.1 Peromyscus nudipes | reverse complement strand
ACAATGTCACAAAACTCCTATTTTAATCACTGCAGTGACTTATATCGAACCTCCATACTGGTCCATAACTTTGTAACTCCCCCTTCTGGATCGAATAGTTAATCAATTTAGAAGTGTTGTGTGCCATGTATTGTAATGTACAGGCTAGTTTCTGAGGACTACACTGTCTTCCACATGTGGTTCTAATAAACCTTTTTGTCTTCTGACACTCACTGAGACTCCAGCCGCCTAAAGTCAGGGTATTTTTGGTATTGCAACAGCTGCCAATTTGTCTTCCAACAGCCACCTGTATCTAGTCTGATCTAGATCCTACAGCCAGAAGATCCTCTAAAGCTACAAATGTGAGCGTGCCATTTCCAAACCTCAAGTCCAGTAAGGTTATCAGGAATCCATATCTTGAAGTTCCGAACCAGCTCACAAGGCCTTGCAAAGAGCTCTCGGCTTAAACCCAATCTCCCATTATATCATTCTCCCTCTCCACATTCCTGCCGCACTGATTTCTCACTGTTCCAGTCTTTCCTTCCTCCTTTCCTTTGTTAAACTGTACTCACCCCACAGGTCTCAATTTAATTGGGAATTCATTAAGTGTGGCAGCCCCTGACCCTCTTGACTAGGTTAAATGATTTTTCCTGGCATTACCACAGCTTTGCTCCATAACATTCATCACAATTGTAATTACTTGTTGAATGTCTGTAACTTCCTCAGCAAAACTTTTCCTAATCCCCTTGACAGGGGAAATACACACACACACACACACACACAGAGTTGCTGAACATTTTTCCCTGGCATGCATCAGAGTTTAGTAATTACTTTGTTGGGTTGAACTGAAAATACATCCGTAGCCCTGAAGGAACTTTTAAGGAACTCCAGCAGGATGTGTATGTGTGTATGTGTACTGGAATATATATAGTCCAGTCTCAAATGTCTTACTGTTGGCTTCAGGTCTTCCATCAACAACTCTAGAAGCCTTTGCTAACCACATTGCTGGATTCGATCTTTCCCTCAGATCTCACGTAACACCTGCAGCATATTTCTTCATTGCACCGATTACGCTCCATTGATGTTAAGTATCAACAGGCCTCTTGCTAGGTAACAGTTTCCTTGAGATAACATATGATGCCTTATTCATGCTTTATATTTCATAAATCCACAAATATGTATTTAATAAATGTATGAGTACTTATAAAATAGTAATTAGGTGACCTCTTGTCACAAAGACATATGCTTTCTAATTGGAGGAACATCCCAGTGATGAAAGTGTATAGACCAATGGATGGTGACTTCATAGACATCCCTCTCATACGCATGACCCTGGCACAACCAGATTGAATAAAATTGTTTCAAGATCTTTGCAAAATTATTCATCAACAGTTAAACCGATGCATGAAATGTTGGTTTAATTCTAATCTTATTTACAATGAGTATTTTTTCTTTTCCTTTTTTTTTGTTTCTTTTCTTATTGAACATATTCTTTCTCGTACAATACATCCCAACCACAGTTTCCCCTCCCTCCACCCCTCCACCCAGATCCATTCTCCTTTATTGTTCTCTTCAGAATAGAGCAGGCCTCCAAGAGACAGCAAACAGGACACCACAAGACACAATAAGACAAGGCAAGCCGGGCGTTGGTGGCGCACGCCTTTAATCCCAGCACTCGGGAGGCAGAGGCAGGCGGATCTCTGTGAGTTCGAGGCCAGCCTGGGCTACCAAGTGAGCTCCAGGAAAGGCGCAAAGCTACACAGAGAAACCCTGTCTCGAAAAAACCAACAAAAAAAAAAAAAAAGACAAGGCAAAAGACCTCATATCGAATCTGGACAACACAACCCCATAGGAGGAAAAGAATCTAAAGATCAAGGAAAAGAGTCAGAGACACCCACTCCCACTGTTAGGGGTCTCACAAAAGCTCCAAGCTAACAGCCACAACATACACACATAGAACCTAGCAGAGACCCATGCAGGCCCAGTGCCTGCTGTTTCAGTCCCTGTGAGTCACATGAGTCCTGCTTAGTTATTTGGTTGACCATCTTCTCCTGGTGTTCTCTGTCTCCTCTGACTCCTACAGTCTTTCCTCTTTCTCTCTTCTGCAGGTTTCCCAGATTTCCAAGGTGAGGAACAGGATGAAAACCTCCCATTTAGACTCTCTCCACATAATGTCCGGCTGTGGGTCTCTGCATCTGCTCCCATCTGCTGCTGGAGGAAGCCTCTCTGATGATGACTGAACAAGGCACCAATTTATGAGAGTAGAAAAATGCCTTCAGGAATCATTTCATTGTGTTTGTTTGTTTGTTTTGGTCTGTTTTGTTTTTTGTCAGGCATTTTGGTTCTACCCCGGGACTCTGGACTGTTTCTGGACATCCAGGCACTATCTGGCATGGCCCCCTCTAGTGGCATGGGCCTCAAGTAAAACCAAACATTTGTTGACCACTCTCAGAAGTTCTGTTGCCCTATTGGCCCAGCACATTTTATTCCAGTGGGTATTTCTGGCTTTTTAATAAAAAATTTCATATCCATAGATGTGTGGATTTATGTCTGGGTCTTCAATTCAATTCCATTGATCAATAAGTCTGTTTTTCTGCAAATACCATGCATTTTTATTAGCATGGTTCTTTGTAGTTCAACTTGAAATCAGGGATGATGACACTTCCAACAGTTTTTTATTGTTCAGGATTGTTTTAGCTATCCTGAGATTTTTGTTTTTCCATATGAAGTTGAGTATGTTCTTTCAAGGCGTATAAAGAATTGTGTTGGGTTGCTGGGCGGTGGTGGCGCATGCCTTTAATCCCAGCACTTGGGAGGCAGAGGCAGGCAGATCTCTGTGAGTTCGAGGCCAGCCTGGTCTCCAAAGCGAGTTCCAGGAAAGGCACAAAGCTACACAGAGAAACCCTGTTTCGAAAAACAAAAAACAAAAAAAAAAGTTGTGTTGGGATTTTAATGGGGATTTTGCTAAATCTGTACATTGCTTTTGGTAAAATGGACATTTTTACTATGTAAATCCTACTGATCCATGAGTATGGTAGATCTATTCATCCTTTGATATCTTCTTCAATTGCTTTCTTCAAAGATTTGAAGTTTTTTGCTTAGTTACAGTTGCGCCAAGATATTTTATATTATTTGAGGCTATTGTGAAGGAGGTTGTTTCCCTGATTTCCTCCTCAGTCTCTTTGTCATTTATATATAGGAGGAATATATATATATATATATATATATACATATATATGTATATATATTAAATCTTGATTCCAGCCACTTTGCTGAAAGTGTTTATCAGCTATAGGAGTTCCCTAGTCGAATTTGGGGAGTTACTTATGTACACTATCATATTATCTGCAAATACAGATACTTTGACATCTTCCCTTCCAAATTGTATCTCCTTGATCTCCTTCAGTTGTCTTATTTCTCTATTTAAAACTTCAAGAACTATATTGAATAGATATGGAGAAAGTGGACAAGCTTGTCTTGTTCCTGATTTTAATGGAACTAATTTGAGTTTCTCTCCATTTAATTTCATTGTTTCTATGGACTTGCTATAAACTACCTTAATATGTTTAGGTATATCCCTTGCATCTCTAATCTCTCTAGTACTTTTACCATGAAGGGTTATTGGATTTTGTCAAAACCTTTTCCAGCATCTTATGAGATGATTATGTGGTTTTTTCTTTTGGTTTATTTATATGGTGGATTACATTTACTGGTTATCATATGTTGTATCCCAGAGATATCACTGTATCTCTGGGATAAAGCCTACTTGATCATGGTAGATGGTCTTTTTGAGGTGTTCTTGAATTTGCTTTGCAAGTATTTTTTGAGCACTCTTGCACATATGTTCATGAGGGAAATTGGTCTGTAATTCTCTTTCTTTGTTAAGTCTTTATGTGGGTTGGATATCAGGTAACTGTGGCCTCATAAAAAGAAATGGCAATATTCCTTCTGTTTCTATTTTGTGAAATAATTTGAAGAGTATCGGTGTTAATTCTTCTTTGAAAGTCTGGTAGAATTCTGTGCTAAATCCATCTGGCCCTGGGCTTTTTTTGGTTGGGATTTTTAATGACTGCTTCTATTTCACTAGGGTTTTATAGGTCTATTTAAATTATTTATCTGATCTTGATTTAATTTTGGTACCTATGCAGAAAATTAACCTTTTCTTTTAGATTTTCCAATTTTTAGGATTATAGGTTTTTAAAGTATGTCATTAGTCTCTGGATTTCCTCAGTGACTGTTGTAATGTCCCCTTTTCTGATTTTAATGATTTAGATACTCTCTCTGTGTCTTTTAGTTAGTTTGGATAAGGGTTCGTATATCTTTTTGGTTTTCTCAAAGAACCAACTCTTTGTTTCATTGATTCTTTGTTTTGTTCTCTTTGTTTCTATTTTATTGATTTCAGCCCTCAGAATGATCATTTCTTGCTCTCTACTCCTCTTGGGTATGTTTACTTTTTTTGTTCTAGAGCTTTCAGGTGTGCTGTTATATTGCTAGTATGAGATCTCTCCAATGTTTTTGTGTAGGTATGTAGTGCTATGAGCTTTCCTCTTAGCACGGCATTCATTGTGCCCCATAGTTTGGGTATGTTGTGTATTCATTTCCATTCTTAGAAAGTCTTTAATTTCTTTATTTCTGTCTTCAGCCACTTTTCATTCAGTAGAGAGTTGTTCAGTTTCCATGAGTTTGTAAGCTTCTTTCTGTTCTTTTGTTGCTGCCCAGCTTTAATATCAGTGGTGTTCTGATAGGATGCAGGGGATTATTACAATTTTCTAGTGTCTATTGAGACTTGCTTTGTGTCTAAGTATGTAGTCAGTTTTGCTGAAAGTTCTGTGAGGTGTGAAAAGAAGGTATCTTCTTTTGTGTTTGGGTAGAATATTCTGTAAATATTTGTTAGGTTCATTTGGTTTATAATGTTAGGTAGCTCCAGCATTTCTCTGTTTAATTTTTGTCCGGATGACCTGAACATTGATGACAGTAGGGTATTGAAGTCTCCTACTATCAGTGTGTGAGGGTCAATGTGTGCTTTCAACTGTAGTAGTACTTCTTTTACAAACTGGGGTGCCCTTGTGTTCAGGGTATAAATGTTAAGATTTGAAATATCATTTTTTAATTCCCCCCATTTCATAATACAGAATGTGAAATTTTTTTTACCTTTGGCAGGCAGTTGACACTTTTAAAAAAAAAGATGGAAATGTAAATATGAGGAATGAATATGGATGACTATTGTTCACCAAGTAACTTTGAAACACAAGTAAATTAAATGTTAGAACTTGTACTTCTAACTTTCAATATTTTCTTAGAGAAAAACATCACCAGAATTAATAACAACATCTATACACTCTGATATTTTCACCAGGTGGATCCTGCAACTTCCAGCCACTCAACTATGATCTGAAGCAGTAGAGTTGGTTTTAACATTTACACTTGCTTGATGAGATGTTGACATACTCAGAAGTACACTTATTAAGCAGAAGAAAGCACTGGCTGTCCCCAAGTGTTGACAAGGGACTTAGAGCTAAATCAGGTAAATGCTCTCACAATTTCAAGTTCTGCAAGAAAATAGAACGAAGTCTGGCTTCTAGTGTTTTTGATACTCTCCATTTACATTTGTTTATCCAGCTAAAATTATTTTATAAATACCAAAGGAAAATATGCCATCAGAAAGCAATTCAGATGGATTTTGAATTTTGAGAGACACTATTAAGGCCAGGGGAAGTCCCAGAGCATCAATTAGTCATTTGTTAACATTTGGATCTTGTATCTACAGGCAGAGTTGGTAACTTATGCAATGTATTTATCTGCTAATTTGGTCATTTACTTAATGGATGTGAGAGATTTTCAAAGGCGGTTGTAAAGTGGCTAGCACAAAGCAATACGATCTGCAATAAACACAGTGTAAAACTTTTAAAATGCATTCAAAGTCTTAGAAGACTAACCCATTCATTGCACTTTAGAAGTGCAATAAGGAGAGAAGAGTGTAATTTTTTAAAGTGCTGTACATAGGGCTACCAATATATGTAATATAAGCCAAAGAGCTGCAGACTAAAGTGAGAATGAGTAAGAAATAGTCAAAACATCCTCCTATTTAGAATGTATCTTCTTTCTTTCACTTCATGTATTTGAGCCCACCGAGGTTCAGGTGGCAAGGCCTCAACTGAGGCAATATGAGATGGAATTTCCTTGAGATCTGTTTTAAAGATAATGAGAGAGTTCCACAAAATATACATGTTATTTGTTTTCTTTTCCTTGGAATAAAGATATTAATCTGTGATATAATATTCAGTGGGTATGTTTTCATAAAATAATTCTCTGATTTAATAAACTTTTAAACTACTGTTTATAAAATGGAAAGTGAAAATACACCTGTAATACATTTGTGAAATCCTTTTAAGCTGAACCACTTGGGAGGGGCTGTTTGCTGGTTGACTTTTTGTATGTTACTAAAGAGTTAATGTTGAACGGAGACTGGTTGCTGCAAATGCTCTGAATATAATTAAACTTTATAAATTTTAGTTAGATAAGATTTACACTCAACTTTTTTGCATCAGGATTTCTCTTGGATTAACTATTGTGTTTGATTTTGTTGTTCTCAAGGAAAACTGTTGTAAATCTTGGATCAGATCCGGCAGTCTTTCTGCATTTAAATATAGAACAGTATTACCACGGTTCAAATGAATGGCTTCCACCCAGCTTAATTATGTTCAAGCTGCAAATATATGCATATGCTGTGCCCATGGATTTGCAAATACAAAGCAGGGGCTCCCTCTGCATAACCATCTGTGCACTGCTTTTGTCTTTCATATGTAATAATATAGATAATAAAGCCACATTCTTTTTAAAATTAAAATTACATAATTGGAACATGAGGGTAACCACATGTAAGACATTGATATTATTTTCTTATCATTCAGTAAATGTGAAGTAATAGTAGTGATGGCAGTAATAAGTATGTTTTCTTAAATAGAATGCATTTTTAGGCTGCAATAGAAGAGTTGCATGAAACATTAAATGCTATCATCGAGAGTGAAATATACAGCAAGGTTACTAAACATTTGGGAAACTTTTATGTTACAGTTGCCCTACCAAGGAGACAAAATGCAAAGAGATTCTGGACACATTTTAAGTGATACCTTAGGTACCTCACATACCTAATGTCATCCCCAAGTGGGTGACTTCTGTGAGAGAAGCAGCTAGTAGCCTAGCACTGATAACAACAGTTGATAAAGAATGGGAAAGCAGTTTTAAGTCAAGGAAGGGACTTGAGAGTGAACCGTTGTAATTCCTGTCTTAGGCTAGCAGCCAAAACAGTTCTGGGTTCTGTCTTGACCAGAAGCCAAGAATGCCAAAGGAGATGTTATTTCCTGGTCTGCTTTCTTATTGTCTTTCTTCCCGTTTTCCACAATCTGAGTACCCTTAACTGGAAACTATATTGGATGTAGTGGAATCTAAGAGGCACCTACATACCTCCTACATGGGACATTGGACTGACAGGCTCATGTCACCATTTTTCACCAGTTCTACCGTATGTCCTATAAGAAGTCCTTGTCATCATTTGAATGGCCTTTCCCATAAATTTGCCTTAAAACCTGTGGCATCAAATCTGGCCTGAGTTTCTCAGCTATAATCTTGATCTGCCAATTGCAAACTTACAGTTTAGAGTTTCAGTAGTGTAAACCTGGGGAGGGCACAAGTCAATAAACAGCACAGGTTCTCTTTAAATCCAGGCAGATGTCTTACTTTGTTTATCTAGTAAACTCTTACTTATAGACTTACCTTCTCATCTCTAAAATCTAAACTACAGAATGACACCGACCAATTTAGTCACTCTAGATCACACACTTATTGCCCTCTCAATTGCTCCATCTCCAATGAGACCCAAAGACCCCAGGCCACTTTATTTCTTCCAAGCCTTTCACCTGCCTTTCAGCTTCAGTGGCCATTTCCATATTCGTACTCAAAGACACCATTGTAATTTCCTTATAGTCATCCCAAACTTTTTCTCCCTCACTCTTCACTTCAATTTTCAACAACTTCAGTTTTTCCCAGATAATCAAAACATCTTTGTTTTTAATTTTCGTATGATCTGTGATCATTCGATCCGCATATTTGCCCTTCATATCTACAATAAATACATACTATGTATCACATGTCTGTAGCATGTCTCTTAAAATTTTCTTTTCAGGTATATTAATTTTACGGATAGTGTTTGGCTTGCATGTTTTTCTGTGCACCATGTGTGTTCTGGATGGTCACAAAGGTCAGAAAAGACATAAGATCCTCTGGAGCTGTAGTCACTGATATTTGTGAGCCGCCATGGGGGTGGTGAGAACCAAACCTGGGTCCTGTACAAGAGCAACAAATGCCTTACCATTGAGCCACTTCTCTAGCCCTGTGCCATAGATCTTAAAAACATGCAAAGACTATTTGAATTATAAAATATTTGTTAAGGGAATATCATGGGTCTCCTCACTTTAACTTACTTGATACTCTGGTGCCTCCAGTTTATGACCAGGAATAGATGCTTAACAGAGTCTTACTGAATGCATAATCCCTTCTATGAAGAAAAATTTACAAAGGCTGGTGACAATAAAGAATAAGGAGTCCTAGTGCATGAGTGGGCTTTCTGGAGCCCCTTACATCTATGTTCAGAGGCCTTGCTCATCCCCAATGCAGGGAGGAGGGGCTTGGTCCTGCCTCAACTGAAGGCACCAAGCTTTGAGAGGCCTTACCCTTTTGGATGAGGATATGGGAGTGTTAAGGTGGGGACAAGGCTAGGTGGGGGAGTGGGAGGAGGGATTAGAGAGGATCTCTGGTTGGTATATAAGATGAAAAAAAATAAAAAAAGGAAGAAGAAAAGAATAAGGAGTCATCATTCAGTAGAAAGGGTGGGGAATACTGAGGCTATTTTTTTTTAACAGTTCCTCATCCTTTGCTTTCTAATAACTAACAGCAGAGTTTGTTGAACCCAAGGGTGAGGTAGAGAAGCCACAAACACTCCATTCTGTCCTGCAGATGGACTTATGCAGAGAAACCAAGAGGATGCTGACAGAGTGAATTTTCTAGTGACCTTATCTTTTCATAGTTTCTAAAGTGCACTCTGTAAGCAAGGTGCTTGACAGAGACCAGAACAGCAAACCACGCCTGACGGGGACCAGAACAGCAAACCGTGCCTCTGTTTCCCCCTAAGCTGCTGCTTCCCACAGCGTTTGTTAACTTCCTCTGGACTTTTCAATGCATGGGATCAGACTGGATTATTTCTGCAATCTCTTTGAGCTCTGAATTTCTATTCTGGTCTGATAAGGTTTAAATTTTTAAAACCTTTACAACTTTTGCTTTAAAACATAAAATTACTGCGTAGCACTTTTTTCTCACAAAAAAGATAAAAAGTCTTTGTCAGCATTTGAAGATGCATAGATACAAACTTTTAATCCAACCTCTGCCAAAATGCTAATTACTTAGTTATTTTAGTTTTCATACAGATTATGTAATTTTATTCATTATCTTAGTGGGACTATTAATGAATAAAACTAACTGTCTTAACAATTGTAATACTTTTGCCTAAGTATTTCCTCTGAAGTTGAATGATGCTGTATGTTATGTATGGAAATAAAACACTTGTAATGCAGATAAACAGGATTTATCAACATGGATGTTCTCAAATGAAGGATGACATTACTACAAATATCAATATATGGTACATTTAGGACTTCCTTTAGATTAATAAAATAGCATGCTATAAAAACATTACAAAAACAATAGAGTACACACACACACACACACACACACATTTCTAATCCTTAACCAGGAGTTTTTACAAGTAATATGCAATATAGTATCATGATACAAAGATAGCTATATACAGCTGAAGGTCAATAAATCAAGACTGAATAGGAAATACCACATGAAAAGAATTAAATTTAGAAATCCTGACTTAATCATTTAGTATATTTCACAGTCTACCAAATAACTGAATTAGATGTTTTTAGACAAACACATTTTATCTTCATGACTTCATGAGGAGGATAATTGATGAATGACATGTGGTTTAAGATATGTTCTTGTCCAAGGGGAGAAGAAAGAGGACCCTTAGGCAGAGAATATAGCTTAGTTATGACTGGCTCACCTCTTTCCTACCATTGCAAAGAGCGTTTGTTGGACTTCCAGCTAGGTGGGGTTACTGTGGGAGCAGTAGGTGGACGGCATCATCTAAAAGCACAGTGAATGTTTGTAGCTATTGTTCCGCCAAATGGCAGGGCTGCACTACAGACAGTCAGGGAATTAAATGCTAGTTTCACTTCCTATGCTCTGATCTCTTGCTGCCTAGCCGGGAAGAATCCAGGAAGCAGAGGGCAGGAAATAGGCCAGTCAGTCCACATGAGCTCAAACAGGATAGAAAGGGGATATGGAAGAGCAATCAGGAGATAGCCATCTAGAATCTAATAAAAATATTAAATTGAGTTTGTTTGATTAAAATGCTTGAGTAAATGAAGACATTATATTTCAAAATTAAATGATTTTGTTGTTTAAAAAATACTATATGAACCTTTCAAAAATAGGTAAAAATGAAAAACCTGATTAAGGAAACTATCAAACACTGGTACAACTAAAACAAGTATACAAAAAAAATCCTGAAAATATGAAAATAAGCAATGAAATCTTTACATCTGAAGATGCCAGACAAACTACCACATAAATAGAGACTTTTATGAATTGTGGCATCATAAGTTTACATAGACTGAAGCACAGGAAGAAAAAGATTGAAAATGTTAGAACAAATAAGAGACACAAAAGATGGATTATAAAGAAATAGAAGGTATCTAACCACATTTTCAGAAAAATATTAGACATAACGGCAAAGAACTCGATAGTAATTCAGAATGTTACACGGAATAAAAAAAAAAAAGCCCTCTTCAGATTAATAAGACAGTATGAACAAAGCTCAAGCACAATAATCAAATATATTCCTCTAAAATAGGAATGGAAAAATTGATTCTTAAATAACACTGAAACATGAATTAAAATCAAACTGTTAAGAATTATGAATGAGGCGTGTATAAAGGTATTCTATAATGCAACATTATTGAGAAAAATCAAGAAAACCCAAATGAAAGGAAGAGCACAGAATTGTGTTATATGTGCTGCTGTAATTGTATGCATAAAAAGCCACCACAGCTCAGGGCCCAGAGGGACCAGCACATGTTCGATGATGTTTACTCCAAGGAACCTGAGTGAGCTGGATTATGGGATGAATTGATGTGTGGAGGTGGGCTGGTTATAAGCTGGAATTCACTCACCTGGGTATGAGCAGGCTCTCAGCTTCAGTGGGCCATCTCTGCTCTAAGACTTCTATCCCTTTGCTGAGCTGTCTTGAGTGAGCTTTCAGGACAAAAGAGTAAGAGCAAGAAGAAAAATGGATGCTTTTCCATCTTCTGCTGCCACTTGTCACTCAATGAGGCAATTTCCATGGGAACTAAGCATCCTGATCCTTGAGAACTATGGTCACATGATAATGGATCCTAACGGGCGAGGGAAGGAGTTGGAGCCAGGAATATAACCATCCCATGACAGCTGTGTTTGGAGCGCAGGAGTCAAACTGTAAGCCATATCAATTCTCCATTTTGACAGTGCTCCAGCCTCTGCTTATTTTCCCTGCTCCACTCCAGACTCAGCCACCTCTCTAAGAAAACCTTAGAGACGTTGAATGTTCTTTTTACATTTACATTTCACATCTACTTCTGCATCTAATATTGAAGAATTTTTAAAATATAATGTCTATGAATATGTCCCAAAGAATTACTACAAAATATTTTCTACTGTAAACACATTTAAATGTGAGTATCCAGATACTTATAATAAATCCAAATAATGTCTTTTTACATTATAGTATCATAATTTTGATTATCTTTAAAATAAACTTTTGAAATTGTAGATTTATAAAACATATTCAAGTTCAAGGATTTCAAGAATTACACTGAAGCTGGGCAGTGGTGGTGCACGCCTCTAATCCCAGCACTCAAGGAGGCAGAGGCAGGTTGATCTTTGTGAGTTCAAGGCTGGCCTGGCATACAGAGCTAGTTCCAGGACAGCCAGGGCTATACAGAGAAATGCTGTCTTAAAAACTTAAAAAAAAAAATGTATAGAGAGAAAAAGAAAAAGAATTATATTGAAGTTGATTTTAAACTATTTTCACTTCTAAAACCTAAGTTTGGGGATCTATGAGATGGCTTGTGGATAAAAGTGCCTACTGCTCTTGCACAGAGCATGAGTTCAGTTCCCCAAATCTACTCAGAGTGTCTTACAACTGCCTATAAATTGGGCTCCAAGGGGATCTGATGCCTCTGGCCTCCACTGGCACCTGCACTCACATGCACATACCTACCCCCAATGCACAAACATACTGACTTTCTCACTGTTATGTTGCTGTGAAGAGATGCCATGAACATAGCAACTCTTTAAAAGAAAGCATTTTATTGGGACTTGCTTATAATTTCAGAGCTTTAGTCCATTATCATCATGGTGACACACAGACAGACATGATGCTGGAGGTGTAGCTGAGAGTTCTACATTCAGATTGGCAGGGATCAGGAAGATAGATTGACAATGGGCCTGGCCTGGAGTTTTGAAACCTCAAAGTCCACCTCCAGTGACACACTCACTCCAACAAGGCCACACCTACTCCAACAAGGCCACACCCCCTAATCCTTCTCAAATAGTGCCACTCCTGGTGACTAAGCATTCAAATATAGGAGCCTACTGGGGCTATTCTTATTCAAATCACCCTACATACACACAATTTGAAATAATGAAAATAAATCTTTAAAGTCCAAGCCTGAGGATATATTATAAAGCTGGTTTGAACAAATACCAAATTAAAGAAAATCTTCATCTAACTCTACTAACAAATAATAAATGTAATGGAAATTATAATAAGGTGTTGAATGATAAAAATACAGCTCTGAATACATGGAGAAAATCATGCTTGTTGATGAAAATTATTAAAATACTATTATTTCCAAGTTGATTAGTAATTTCATTTTTGATTCCAGTCAGAATTTAAGTGAGTGCTTTTAAAGAACTCAAAAACTTATCCTACAATTAACAGAGGTAAACAATGAAACACAGTAAGTTTTTAAAAGTAAGAAAGAACAGGTTAAGGCACATTCAGTGGCTCTTTTTATGAAGTCGATGACACTTGAACTTGCCCTGGCTCTGTAGGTCTTGTCCTAACAGATACCAAACCTTCTTACACAGGTGGAAGCTATACCTTTGCAGAAGAATTGAGAAGACAGAGACACATGGGTGACTATTTGGAACCCACACACACGACAACAGAGGTGTCGTGAAAAATAAACAGCGTATTTAATAAATGTTACTGTAAGAACGGGTGTTACTTTACTTGTAAAAGTAGACTTAGAACTATACCTTATACTTCAGTTTAGGTGGATGAAAGATCTGATCCCAAAACCTCTTTAAAGAAAATATAGAATGTCTTTCTGACAACCAGGTAGGGAAAAATTCTTAGGCATGATTCAAAATGCTGAAAATATGAAGGCTGATCTTCAAGACAAAATAAATTAAATATGTAATCAGATGCACATATTACATATAACATATGTATGTAATACAGAGTAAAAACTAAGTAGACTAGTGAACAAATAAAGTAAGTTATATAGTGGTATATATTACATATGCATATATTTATAAACACTAAAATATACAAAATACAAAAGGATAAATCATTTATCAATATGAAAATATGCATGAAATGAAATTAATAAATAGCCTAATTAACAAGAATGAATGAAAGAAAGGCAGACAGGAGAAGGTCGCCAAGGTTCAGTAGCACCTTCTGTCTATTTCCCTTCTTTGGAATACAAGAAGGTATCAAATTGTTAAAGATTCGGTAACATTTGCTGGTGTGGTAATGATATGGTTTCTAGAGACTTCTATATTTTTGAAAATGTTTCTGGTGAAAGAGAAGTTCTTACCATGTTTATTATGCAAAGAGAAGAAAATGTTTCTATTATAAAAAAAATATATAAGGCAAAATATTTTCGTAAGAAATGTATCACAAGTAACAGCAGGAATGGCAGCTTTCTTCCTCCATAAGAGTAAAACGCCATCTTCAATCATTTTTAAAGATGCTTAGGCATAACATAAATTTGCCTTTTTCCAAACAGAAAAAGGGGAAATTGAGTCATTTTCATTGTGTGCTTGTATTTCCTAGCAAAAAAAATTATGGCATTTTTGGTCAAAACTATAATAACATGGGCAGTAAATAGCTGATGGCTCTATGAATCAAACACACAGGTTTGAAAGAGACTCATGTGAAATCTGTAAATCATCAGATATATGTATAATGTTGTGAGATTTTTAGGTAGAACACTGAAAACCAGTTTTGAAGTTAGAACTGAAGTTTTCAATTAAGATATTTGCCTGTTAGTGTTGTTGGGTGCATAGCACATGTTGAGCATGCGTGAAGCACTGGTTTTGATTTGCCTGTGCCACAATGAAAAAAAAAAAAGAAATCAGTGTAGAATAGGTAAGGTGTGTTAGTTTTCAGCATGTTATTTAAGATAACATTTTTCAACCACTGAGATACTTAGACCACGGCGATTTCAATTTACCAAAATAATTTATTTTATAAGGAATTGTGGCTGTTTTCACTAGACTTTTGGTTATACTGTCTGTTCTGATCCTAGCTAGTACCAACACTTCCTGTTAGTGGGATCTCATGCACCCTATTGCCAATTAATAGAGTGGATACTCATTTGTAAACAAAATAGTGATACATTATGATAGCCAAAGGCCGAAGCTTTACCTGGAAAGAGATTTATCATTGCTTAATGCAACACAGCTTGATGCTTGCAATATCATCAAGCATTCTGAAAGTTCCTTGCCAGAGATTGATGACCTAGACAATCACAGACACCTAATAATAGCATCAACAACTGCAGGTTAATATTTTACACAGCTGAATACCCCTTTTTTTTTTCTGTTGTGGAAATCCATCTCAAGGTTTTAGGTGGGTTACACAAGCACTCTGCACTGAGTCAAATGCCTAGGATATCACTTTTGTTCTTGTTTATGTGGTGAATTGAGTTATAGCAACAGTTTGACTACATAACATGTTAAGGAAAGATACCGTACTATTATTCCACATTACCAGTCACATGAGTCTTAGACACTGCTTTGTTAGCAAATGTTGCATTAGGAATAAGTTACTTGCAAAGCTCCAGTATATTTACATGCCACAGTCATTGATAGGGGTTTCAGTACAGCATTGTGTTGGCTGCGTGACAGCACCAAATGGAGACCTAGATGAAAATGTCAGGAGGCTGGTCAGTTTGCTTTAACGTCAAATATAGCCAAAAATTCATGAAACATTTTGTGCATGCCACTTGTGATGTATCTTTTCTATAACTCTGTTACTGAAGATTTTTCTGCTTCTTCTCCTTGGTTTTCCCAGAAAACACTTTAATTCCTTCCTTCCTTCCTTCCTTTTCTGTTACTGTGGGAAAATGCCTGGCGGAAACAACTTATGGGGGAGGGGATTCACCTCGGCTCGTGTGCTAAGAGGGATTCAGTATCATAATGGGGATGGGAGGTGGTTGGCATTGTTTACATTGATTTTCAACTTCACATGGTCAAAAATCACCTTGAAGACAATCCTCTACTTACAAGTATGAGAAAGTCAAGTGTCCAGATCAGGTTAACCGAGGAGGGAAGAATTGCACTAACTATGAGTGGCACCATTCAATGGCCTGAGGCTCTAGGTAGAAAAGGGAGAAAGGGGCCTGAGTATGAGCACTCGTCTCTCTCGCTTCCGGACACCAGATGCAACATGACTAGCTGCCCCATGCCCCTGCTGCCATGCCCTCCCCACCATGATAGACTGGAGCATTCCAGTGTGGGTCCCAAAAAACCCTTCCGTCTTAAGGCCTTTTGTTGAGTATTTTTGTCCTGGTAACAGGAAAAGAACTAATAGAGAAAGGCATGGCAGAATGGGAATAAACCACGATAGCAAGAGCATGAGATGCAGGAGCATCAGGCAGCATGGCTCCCAGGATGGTAGACAGGAAGAGGAGAGCTCGTGCAGGAGCCAAGGGCAGGCACAACCTTCAAAGGCCCATTGCTAGTTAAAAACTACTTGCCACTTTCTATAACTTCAAGCTTCCAAAACAACAGCCTGTGGGAGACATGTCAGATTCAAAACCACAATAATCTATTATCAACTTGATAGTTTCATAAAAGCATGTGTTTTTCTGGAGGTCACCTCTATCTGGATTAAAAAGAATGGTAATGCATCCCATTTCGATAATTTCAGTGAAATGTTAAAAATGAGGCGGCGATTATCGTGAACCAAGCCTTAAAAGGTACACATACAGCTCTTGGAATTTCCAAAGGTAACATGGTAGGTTCACGCTCATTCCCCACTTACTATTCCTTTCCTTTCCAGAAGTCTATGCAAGCACATAGAATCCAAGAAAACAACTGAATAAAATATGAACCGGCAACTGACTTGCTTATTTGAATTTCAAGGGGGCATTATTACAAAGGCGGGCCATTGGAAGGGTTATTTCTCTACTAGTGAATTAACGATAGGAGGACAACTAATGTAAACTATTCTGCAGACAAGCCAATAATGAAAACATAGCTAAAGCTGTAAAGCTTGCCAACTCCTGATGAGACTCAGGAGAAATTCCGTAACAGATGTTTCCCCGAGCAAATATATACTTTTCTTACTTTGATTACGATGGCCTTGAGAATTCGTGATTTGATTCAACACTCAGCTACTCTTCAGCAGCTTCATAAAAATATGATGCGTACAAAGAGTATATTCTACATTTACATTTGCCTTTCTTTAGGAAAAAACCAATATCTAGAATATTTATCACTCTCAGTCCCATATGGCGAAGCAGTGGTCCAACTGCCCTGGTTATAAAACTATAACTCAAGCCGTGTCAGCATTTTATCATGAACGAAAGGAGGCCAAATCTTTCCTGCCCCGAAGTCAGACGTTCCCTTCAGCTGGGTACCCACTGACTGCAGCAACGTGATCGTGCTCTGACCTCCCATTTGCCCCCTGCTAAGAATTTCTGATATCTTGCTCTTAGCTGAATGATTTGGGTCCAAACAGCTTATCACACACACACACACACACACACACACACACACACACACACACACTTCTTTTTAAAGATTATGTAGGAGATTGTCTCTGACACAGCCCAACCTTTCAGGTTCAGGTCTAATCAATGCAACATTCTGAGCAGACAAAGGCTGCTGATTCACAATAATAAGGCAAAGTACAAAGGGAGACAAGGATCACAATTACTGAGTTCCATCCCAATTCTTACCACCCTCATCTCTGGGTGTTCCATCTATTATTTCTATATGTCCAAGTCCTAATCTTTTTAGTTACTTCGTTCTAAAACTCTCCCATTGTCTCCTTTTTTCAAGTGAGTGAGATACATCAAAACATGTAGTCTCAGTTGTGTGACCCGGGCAGTAGGTTTAAATAGCACCTTAGCCTCAGGTCTCCTGAGGTAGAATGTGAATAACACCGGCTTCTTCTGACATGAGGACTGCTTTGGAATCCTGGGTAATGCACAGTAGCTGTCACCTAACATCGCCATCCTTACTCACCATAGCTCCTCCATTCTAGCTACTGCCAAATCCCTTTTTCTGAAGCTCTCTGACTCCAAGTACAGACACCTAACTTTCTATCCAAATCTTGGAATGTCCTTAACCACTTTTCTCTTCATTCTAGTACGAGATGAAAATTAAAAATTAAAATTAGAAATGTATCCTCCAAGTTCTGTGAAGGGGGAAGACCGGATCTCTTTTTATCAAAGTAGAGCCTTATGCCTGGCATAAAGGCATGGGCTTCAGAAAACCTTAGTCTTCAGAGCTATTAGCGACTTCCAATATGTGAAAATAACTCATCTTTGAGGCTATGATTTCAAATGCTCATGTGGCTTGTAAGTGAAAAAGACAATCTTCTGAAACTCTAGCAGTCTTAGCATTAATCTTATTATGATTAGTATCAACTCACACTTCAACAACAGGCCTTGGGCTAACATTGTCAAAAATGCTCCTGCGGCTGGCTATCAAGGTGTACTGATTAAGGGGCCTAAAAACAGCGAGAGGCAAGAAACTGGAACCCTCTCGGAAAAGGAAGAATTCTGCAGCCCTTTTGGCATTCCCTTGTCCTGACCTGAGAATCCTATTATACTTATTACAGAAACTTGCTGTTGCTAAATCAAAATTGTCCCAGCTCTTTCCTCACTCCTGCCTTACAGCCACGAAGAAGTCCCCAGTACCTCAGTGGCATCTCTTACCTAGCTCCATGTAAAACAATAATTTCATGTGTACAGTCACCTAACCGATAATGCTTTCCACTTACATTTTCATCTTTTATTCATTCTGGTTTATCTTAAAATATGAATTAACAACATGTGTACTTTACTGATACTAATAGCCCAGTGATAATTTTGGCTGTACCCCTAATTGATCAATGATAAACTGACCAGCAGGACAGGCATTCATCCTCACGATGACTTTTCATTCTCCCTCTCAAACCAGACAGGTAGCAGATTCAGTAGCATGGCTTTATGAAACCAGCATGAGTGAATGGTTACCATGGAATCTAAATATTAGATGTGTGTTCTGCATATTCACATCTTCTAAGGTGTTTCCTAGTATGATAAATCACACTCACTTCTTTCTGCTTCCTTCTCTAGTTTCTTGTAATATTCTCATGGGCAAAAGCTACTTGGGCCACTAGATGCCTCCAAATTATGCATCTCTCGCTGTCTGGCCTGTCTCCTGCACACTTGTTTTACCTTACCTGTTCCTTCTCTGAGCCTTCTCTGGGTATGCGGCTTCTTGCGTTGCTCGGGGAAAGCGTATGAGGCTGCTATTTCTGCCATCGCCCTCCTGGGAGCGCTGCTGGACCGTGAGCCGGCTCTCACTGTTGAGCGCTGCATCCTGCCAATTTCCAGCTGGCCCTAAATGAGGAAAATTCTTTGTTAGAGCAATGATGCATGCTTTTTAACCGGACTTATAGGCCACGGATTTTTTTTTTTTTTTTACTTCTGATACCAAAAGACAACTTGTTTACGTCAATAAGGTGCGAACAACGACCACCCTAAAGGTAGCCAAATTCTTTTTCTAGATGATAGTTTTACAAAGAACTAGTATCTAAGAACCTGATGTTTTCAGTGTTTGATTATAAGAGATCATGTAAGTGCCCTTTCTTTTCTGATTTCATTACAATGACGATGACTACTCTTTGCCTCTTGGTTTATAATATTTAAAATATGGATGAAATAGTAAACTTGAACCAGTTTATTAATCCTACCACAGATTTATGTACTAGTAAACCTGTTTGTGTTTTGCTATATCCATGCTACTTACAGTAAATCATGTTGAAATGCTTAAATGTGTTAGTATTGTTTAATAGTTATGCATTAGGTACTTTTGGAAACTACTAAAAGTAACTTATACTGATTTTGTAAATAACACTTCTAGGAACTTAATAGTTCTCAGTCATACATTCTTCAGTGTATTTCAGTGTAAAATGTAAAGATTTCATAAACCTGACATATTTATCACATTTATTTACAATAACATGTATTAATGTATGTGGCTTCTGTATTCACAACTATCTTCCATGTGGTATTTCTTGTACACATCAATCAGTTAGAGAAGTGAAGGAAACACCCAGTAGTAGACATAGTTTTTTCAGAAATGTTCTGTTTAGCATCATGATCCTTACCATGAAAGTACAAACTTCAAACAGGAGTTCATAAAACATAAGTAGGGTCACATCACATGGGCCACTAAAACCTTACAGAGACATCCCACTGAAATAAGAATGGACCACACAATTTATATAGTGTACGTAGTCAACACACTGTGCACCTCCCTTTCTAGTCTCAGCTTCGAGTGTCTGGCATTCATTCCTCCTCTCTGGCCTGATGGTACGAACAGGTCTCCATGCAATTCTGTCTCTTCATAAGCTAGACCTTCCCGGCCCTTGCATACAGTTTCTGGTTCCGAAAACTGCTTTCTCTCCTCTGATCTGCTTTAGGATATCAGCTTCAAGGTCACTGTCTCAGAGTCGTCCCTAACTGGGACATTTTCTCGAAGCTTCTGTGTTGCTTCCATGGCACTTGCAACATTTGCAATTTTTGGCAGGCACTTGTGTGAATAAGTGCCCTTCATTTCTACTGTAGTTGGAGTATGGACTGTAGTTTACTGGTTAAAACTGGCTTCTGAAAAATGGCTAATTATCTTCATCGTCCCAACTTTGGCAACTGCAAGTTTTATGCTCTTTCTCATATATAAAATGTAGCAAAAGTAAAATGGTGATTTATATAGATAGAGAGAGAGAGAGAGAGAGAGAGAGAGAGAAAATTACTTTTAGTAACTGAGAAGCATTTAAAGATGTCTGCCACTATATATATTATATTATATTATATATCACTTATGAATGATTTAAAGTAATTAGTGTGGAGGAGTATGTATGATATTTTGTTTATTATTCTTATACATATTGGTATATGAGTCAATGGAAGATTATATATATGACTATGGTTCCATAAAGTTACAACAGAGCTAAAAAAAATTTCTATTGCTTACTGACATCATAGCCACTGCACATCACAGCCCAGGACACTATTGTGACGATTCTGGTGATCACAAGCCGACTGAGCAACTATCCTGTACAAGCACTGAACATACCATTCTATAGAATAAACAATGTTTGACAATGATAAAATTAAACAAATACTAACATATATCTACTATGTTAATTTTTCTTGTATTCTAGAATATGCTCCCTATCAATGTTTGCTATAAGATATCATATTATGTCATGTTCAACCTCTCTCTCTCTCTAATTTGAGAAGGTATCTCCCTTTGGCCACATTGCCCTCAGACTCCTGGGTCAAAGTATTCCTGGCGCTACAGGCATATACCATCATGCCTGACTTACCATGTCTCTCTCCATCATTAAGTGTGTGTGTGCATGTGTGTGTGTGTGTGTGTGTGTGTGTGTGTGTGTGTGTGTGCACTAGATTCCTTGGGGCTAGAGTTATAAAATTTTGTGAGCTGCCCAACCAAACTTGGGTTCACAGCAAAAGCAGTATGCTCTCTTGACCACGGAGCCATTCCCCAACCCCTTACTGCTGTGGAATATTTGTTTTACTATGTAAAGATGTGTTTGTGTTGCATTTGTTTAATTATGTAAAGATGTATTGTTGCCTAAGGCACCTGACTGATCTAAAAATTGAACAGCCAATAGTGAGGGAGGAGGTACAGGCCAGACTTCTGGACAGGGAGAGTAAATAGGGGGAGGAATTTAGGTTTGAGGAAGACAGAGGAGGAAAAAGAAAAAGAGATGCCAGGGAGACCCCAGGGGCTGGCCAGCCAGACATGGAGGAAGCAGGAAAGTAGGACATACAGAATGAAAGAGAGGTAAAAAAGGCCTGAGGCAAATGTAGATGAATAGAAACAGGTTAAATTAAGCTATAAGAGCTAGTAAGGCAATAATAAGTTAAAGGCTAAGCTTTCATAATTAATAAGAAGTGTCCGTGTCATTATTTGGGAGCAGGCTGGTGGGACAGAGAAAGAGCTCAGCTACACCTTACCATGTATCTTGATTGCATTAAGAGATTATGTGGAATAAATAGCCATGTAGATTTATATAAGTACACTCTATGATGTTGACACACACCAAAAAGATGTCATCTAAGGAGACATTTACCAGAATATGTATAGTCTATGTCAAAACTACTAGAGAAGTATAAAAAAAGTATTCATTATCTGAATGCATGAATGAATGAAAATCTTTTCCATGTCTGCATAGAAAACCAGATACTAATGAAAGAATGCTTCTAGTTCACTCAGACGTGTATCTTACCTTTATTGAGCATTCAGGAATAAGAAAGATGGTAAGAAAAAAGAAGGATAGGTAATTAAAATGACAGAAGGCTACAGGAGCCGGGTGGACACAGGAAAACTCCAGCTACACCCTTCTACTTTGCCCTTCCAATATCCTGCACTTCAAGATTTAGAACTAATCAAGGGTAGTATATTGCCCATGTTGGTACAAAGGAGGTATTTAATTCACTTATTTGTTAATTTTTTGGTGCATCCACTACTTTCTAGACATTGTTCTCATAGTCATGGATATAGATGGAACAAAGCAATATCAATATACATATATGTGTATGTATATGTATGTATATACACTCAATAATAGTGAAAACCAAATAGGACACATTTGGTTTGTTCCCAACTCTGGAAATTTCTTGAGTAAATGTACTGGAATATCTTGAAAATCCTCTCTGGAAAAATTCCAGACTTATTGTCTTAAGATTACTAAGGGACTCTGGACCTTTAGAGGTGACTGGTAATCTGCAGGTATAGTCATGGAGAAGCTAACTAAATCAATAAAGCATGCCCAGTGCATGCTGTTGTAATACGTATTACTCAAAATGCACATTTCATGAACAAATGTGCACAAAGAACAATGGTTATAAAGGCATTTCTGTTACTGTTACAGTGGCTTTTGCTGCTTTCCTCTGTTTCATTTTTATGCTAATCCAATACCCTCTCATTAACATAGTTGTTTAAATAGCAAATCAGCCTTTTCCTACTGTGTGTGCTTGCCTCAAGTTACTAAACCTTTTTCTGTTTTTGTTTCCATAACCTGCAAAATGGGGATAATAACAGCCTTTTACTCAGAAAATCATTGAGAAGGAAGCAAATCAATACCTGCAAATTGTTGGCTGTAGTATTTGGCACACAGCAAGTACTTAATAAAGGCTAATTGTGTTCTTAAGTTTATTATATGTGTCCTGATTACACCAAGAAAGACTTTATTCCAGAAATTGATTTCTATCAGATGTACTTGGGAAATTAACACATTAAAAATGCTGAAAAGCCAATGAAGTTCATGCTGGGAACTTCAACAATTAAGCCATAGGTCAACAAACTGGCTAAAACCGCCCTTTTTAAGAGCAGCAAGTAAAAGAGAAGCAGCAATCCCCGTGACAGAGGAATGCCAAGGCCACTTCAGTGACCTTACAATCCTGGTCTAACACAGACATCCTTGACATCATGATGAAGTGCACTTCCACACTACGTGGCAAGTGATGACACATACTGTCTGTACTTAAGACTTCTCATAACACCAATGAGACCTCTTCCATTTTCTTCAAAAGTTCATGAAAATAAAAATGAAAACTATAGATAGAATTATCATAGTGAATGAATGCCGTTAATTCCTAAGCTGGTTTCCATTCCCAACTGATAAAATGAATACTCTGCATCTAAATGTCATTTATGATTATTCTCTTGTCTCCTTCCCAAGACATTTTAAATTCCTTGTACTCCAATTCTCACTCCAAGGAGATTCATCTCTCACTAGTGCTTGGGGAATATTGTTAAGCAATAATTAATAAGGTTAAAAAAGACACCTAAAAGATTTTTTTAAAAAATAATTTCTTCTTTTTTGTCTTTTGTCCTTTCATTGAATCTTTATTCAGTTAAAGAGATGGGTATCTTTAGAAGAAATAACCAAGTATAATAAAACATAGTGTAGATTAGCTTCTGTATTTGCACCTTTGGATCAGAAAACTTTGAAGACATTGGAGCCTCTTCCCATGGCTTGTGCCGGGTCCATACTTCTCAGGTTCTCCATGCACACCGAACTTTCAGTTGGCTCTCCCATAATAAAATGAATGCCCTTCAACTTCAAAGTAAACTAACTTACAGTTATATTTTCCATTTGGCTACTGTTAATTTCTTCTTACATCTGAACCTATATTTTAAGATGTATCAAGTAGGTATTTCACTAATTGTAGTCAAGATACTACAAGATCACATTAACATGTATGGTATACTGTTTGGCCCAATTTCAAAGAAGGTAAGACACTCTAGGTTCAGGTGGATAGGATGTTCCAAAGCATACTGTTAAAGATCAGGTTGTTCTGACCATACTGGTCAAAAGCCACAGATATGTTCCCATATATATTCTCATTCTCTCTTATCTCATTTTTCCTCTCTCTCCCCCTCTTCCTCTCTCCCTCCTCACTCCCCCCACCCTTTCTCGCTCTCCTCTCTGTGTACTGGGGATTAATCCTGGAGCCTTACACATGTTAGGCAAAGACTTTACTACTGAGCTACATTCCCAGCACTCCCTCCTTGCCCTCTACTGCCTGAAATGCAAATATATTAATGAGGATTATGTAATTACTGACTCATGGACTTGAACATAATAAGACATCATTAAAAAAGAAAAGTACATTATCATTAAATATCAGACTGAATGTCAAAAATCACTTTAGCCATGAGCCAGATACTCTATATTTTCATGTTTTAAGAATATTAATAAAATGGGAATAGATGTCACAAATAGTTTTGGGTGATATCAGCATCATGCATTTAAGAGTTGTCTGAGATATGATTTCTAAATACACACTATGAAAATTGAGTCAATAGAAGACTCACACACACTGCCCCCTTATTTTATGGACTTGCCTACCTATATTGGAGAAAAGAGGCAGGAAGAAACATAACTATCATTGTCTGATGTAGGGTAGTCTAGAGCATGCAGATTTAGTCACGTGAATAAAAAAAGCAAGAGAGGGCTTCCCAAAGTAGGCTAAATGAGAAACAAAGAAGTCATAAATGCATTCCACAGATAGCTTTGATGATGATTGCAAAGGCTAGGAACTGAGAAATATCTGTTTGCAGGGATATGCACTACCATCAACATTGCTAAAAGCTCAAATGGGCCTTTCTAGAGACCCAGATGCTGCATAACTCATCAGGACTTCATGAAGAAGATGCCCAAGAAGAAAGAAGGAAATGGGCTGAGACAGGTTAACTCTTTCATAGGAAAATATATACAGAAAAATAATTCAGTTTCTAACTCCTTGCTTACAAGTACTATAATTTGTTCAATATTTTATTTATCTGTTTAATAAATCTGGTTATCATTTTGAAAAAAAAGAAAGAAAATTAAGTCAAATGTTTACTGCTTACAGCTATCATTAAAAAGATCTCACATGCTGGAATTAAAGGCATGTGATTCCCAAGTACTGGGTTTAAAGGTGTGTGCCAACACCAAAAAAAAAAAAAAAAAAAAAAAA
>CABHPH010037674.1:0-13827 GCA_902168325.1 Peromyscus nudipes | reverse complement strand
AGAGAGAGAGAGAGAGAGAGAGAGAGAATATGAAGTTGGGGAACAGTAAAAATAGAATAGTAAGGAGGTGGGGAGGTCTGGGAGGAGTTTCAGATTGATAAAGAATGTGATCAAAATATACTGTGTGGAAGAAGATTTTAAATGAGTTTTAAAAAAGGAAGATAGTGCCCCATCTCCCCGAGACAGTAAAATTCTAACTCACCAATGTCTTTAAGTCCTAACCGGTAAATACAAATGGTCTAGAGACGGTGCATGCAAGCCTATGATCCCAGCACTTGAGAGGTGGAAGAAGGACCATGCCAGGTTTTCCTAGTTGGAGTTGGTATTGCTATGATGAACACAATGACCAAAAGCAAGCTGGGGAAGAATGTGTTTGTTTGGCTTTCACTTCCATATCACTGTTCATCACTGAAGGAAGTCCAAGCAGGAACCCATATAAGGCAGGAACCTGTAGGCAGGAGCCAATACAGAGGCCATGGAGGAGTGCTGCTTACTGACTTGCTCAACATGCTTTCTTATAGAACCCAGGACCACCAGCCCTACAGGTTGCCTACAGTGCAGTCCCATGAAAGCATTAGTCGGGGTTCCCTCCTCTCAGTGACTGTAGCTGTGTCAACTTGGCATATAACTAGCCTGCACAGGGGTGAAAAGGCCATCCTTTATATAAAAACACACAAGCACATGCACACGCACACAGAGACCTAATCAGTTTGATCAACTTCCTTCCTAATATCATTCTCTTGCCAGTGGTAATCCTCCCACATTTTGTTTCATTGGAATTAGGTTAAATCCTCTCTATTACGATGTTTTTTTGTCAACTTTAAATGTACTTTTAGTATTAATTTTTAAATTCTATGAACAATGATTATCTTGGATAAATTCTCCAAGACTTGTTTAATTTTGTTCAATGAATTTTTCTTTGAAAAAATGTATGAGTTTCATGGAAACCAGACAATGGAGAGCTCTCCATATTTTTGAAAACTAATTTTTTTTAATTCTTTTCATTTTTATTGATTCGTTGTGGATTTCACATCACGCATTTCAATCTCACATCTCACGATCCCCTTGCATCTGCCCTCTGCCCTTGCAACCTCCCCCCAAAACAAAACAAAATTTAAAAGAAAACTCAAACAATCAAACAAAACAAAACAAAAGCAAAAAAAAAGGAAAAAAAAAGAAAAAGAAAAGAATCTTAATCATAGAAGCTGCAGCGTGGCCCTGTGAGTCACACAGTTTACCCTTTAGTTCATTCATCTTTACTTTTAAATGTTCATTGCTATGAGTCACTGGTCTAGTTCGAGGCTTCTGATTTCTGCTACACCGTCTATAATGCGCTGTCACTGTGGCTCCTCTTAGATATCCTATTGTTTGTCCTGTGTCATGGAGATTCTGCAGTTTTGGATCTGTAGGTTCATTCCCTTCACATACACCAACAGTTCATAGAGGAGGCAAATGTTGGGATGAGTTAACGCCCCCTACATCAATCAGGAGAGAGGGCTTCTGAACCTCGCCTGGGCAAACCTTATGGTAGGAGTGTGAATGAACCAGACTGGAGGGTCTGAGAACAGGAGAACTGGCCCCCAGCTCCTTGCTGCCTGCTGCAGTGGGTGAGCTCGCCGAGACAGGGCTGGAGAGCTGGCACTGGTGATGTGGAAGACAGAAAGCTGGCGGACTGACTGACCCAGCTAGCACCCAGGCTCAGAACCAGAGCCGTGAGTTGGCCCACCTCAATATCCACCTCATCTATGAAAACTAAATGTCACAATGAGGTGAGTGATGATGAGAAGTTAAGGATTTGGGTCACAAGTTGTATACTGTGTCTGTATTTGAGATATTTAAGATATAGTTGACAGACTGAAATTTCCATTTCATGTATAATACTGTTAATTAAAATCATTACATTTTTATTTATTTGTGCATATATATGTGTGTGGGGGGGGTAACTGTGTGATGGCCCATGTATGGCGTCCTAGAGGGCAACTTGTAGGACTAGGTTCTATCCCTCCACCACGTGGGTTCTGGAATTTGAACTCAGGTTATCTGTTTCAGTGGCAAGTGCCTTTTCCAACTGAGCCATATGCATAATTTTCAAACAGAGTTAACAGAACCTGATTATCCTGTGTTTAGAAGATGATAAAATCACAAAGCTCACATTCAAAGAGCAAACTCCAGTGAAAGAGACTGCTGGCAGAAACAAAATAATGTATCAGAAATCATAAACCAGAGGTGCTTTATTTAGAGTATCAAGTTCATAGGGAAAGTAAGCAATAGAAGAAAGTAGTAATAGAAATCATTAAGATAAAAGGTTAAATACAATGAAGTAGATTTCAATAAAAATTAAAAGGCTAAAGGTTTTTATCCAAATACCCCAAATTTATGTTTTAAATGAGTTTGGAAGAAGCTTTTCATTTTCTCAACTTCAAAGAAATAACTGATCATCCAGTAATTGATTGCTTTTAAAGATTTTTCACAGTAGGTTCCCTACACTTTGTATTCTATATGGTCATAACGCATGATGCCTTATTTTATTATGTAAACCTGTATTGTTATTTTGTATCACTTTATGCACAGTTGCCTGTTTCCCACCACCAACATAAAGTAACACGTGCTTTTTTCTATTAGAACCTCAGCTATGACATTCTGGATTCTGCTCTTTAATAACTAATCATCTTCAAATTAATATACCTAAGGGCACCCTATCAGTCCATGGGTTATAACCGCAAAATAAACAACGGCCATTGTATCCTTCCTTGATTTTCATCCTAATATTTTCTGCATCTGACTTTCAAGTTACTTGCATAATTTATAACAATTAGTCTGTATGCTAATAAGAACATCACTTCTTCTCCACTTTCAACTCTGGACAACAGCTAAAGCAAACTTGAGAGGTATCTCCAGCTTTCCTAGAAGCTTGCATAAGTAGAGAAGTTAGTGTAACTAACAAGAGTTAAGAGGAAACTGTCAAAATAAGCTCCCAGGATCCAGATCCAGAATAGAATAGAGCAAATGTATTTCTTTAACACACACATAAACACACACACACACACACACACACACACACACACACACGGCAGTTACAGTATTTCAAATATTTGTATTATTTTGTATTATTTGTGAACATTCACAAGAAATAATAAAATGACTACCATACCACAGAGAAGAAAGCAAGCAAGAAGAAAGGACATGAGCTCATTAAAGTATATCTGTTATTTGGCAGATAATTTATATATACTCCTAGTATGTGAAACAAAATCCAAAATTTTACTTTCCTTAATGTTTTCTAAACTCTCATATCTAATGCATCTCAGAGGTAGGACAGTAAAGTAAATAGTAGCAGTTACGAAGTCCAAGCTGTTTCTAAACCACTGTAATCCAAGTAAACTAATCAAAATCTTAACACAAGAAGCCAGATGAAAAATAACAAGGGAGTTATGAACTAGATAAAAAATTATGTGACACAAAAAAGGAAGATATATAAACACATACACACACAAACAAATACATATCTACACACATACATATACACTCATACACACATACAAACACATGTACACACAAATACATATATGCATGTACATACAGAGACACATACGTACACATACATTATTACAGGAAGACTTTTTTTTATCATCCTGAATCTCTTCATATGTTTTCCTTGTGGTTCAATGTGAATACTAAAACAGTAAAGGAGACATTTAAAATGAGAAGAGTAAGTGAACTATAAGCTCAAAATTAAATGATACTAGCTGATGTGTTCTAAATAAACTCATTCACTTGACAGAGGATGCACCTTCAAAATCAGTCAGCTTGAGATTAACACAAGTACTACATTTTCTTGTTGAAGTATTCTAATTGCATCATCATACTGATCTTTCCCGAAATATAAAATTTACTTTAACTGAACATAATATGTACAAATCGTTATCCTGTGTTGATGCTTATGAGTGAAGAGAATCTTCAGAGCTGATACCGTAGATTTTTTTTAATTTGACAAATATTAGGGGTTAAAAGAATGCAGAATAGCAACTCCATAATTTTCTGGCTATATCTCTGTTGTCACATTCCAGTTCATCTTTATTTTGCAAGGGCAACGAGGAAAATTGGAAGTATATTTCCTTTGCGGAGCAATTTAGAATATTTAGCTTGAATAACACTATCGTTTATTTGGCATCAATATTAATGATTTGGAATGGGAGCAAAATTACAGTAATGAAATTTATGTCTGTGTTAAGCCTTCAGCTGCAAGAACTGCAAAAGAGAATAAATATAGAAAATGATGCATCATTTAGAACCCTGGATTATAAGCTGCAATGGGAGTTTTAACAGGCATTGAGCTTTGGGGAATAAGTATTAGACAATTTTAGCTAAGAATAAAACTCTCAGCATATTTATTTATAAACCAGTATCCCAACCAAAGGAAGTCTCACTGGGACTTTTTCATTATTCAATTCCGTAATGTCTTGTGTGTGCACATGCTTAGTAGACAACTGCACATGGCCCTTTCAAGTACAATTTCCTCACAAGGGAAAAGTCCCATCCCTGAAATTGCCCCCACCAACTTCATCTCATTTCCTTCAAACATTACATTTTTTATAAGTAAGAGTTGAGGATTAAATGATAACTCAAACAATTTTTTTTTTACTCTCTGTTTAATTTCTACTGCTTGTCATCAGTGGCGGTAGTGATAGTGGATGGCTGGAGTGTTAAACCAAAAACCCTAAGAAGTGCCAGGCGGTGGTGGCGCACACCTTTAATCCCAGCACTTGGGAGGCAGAGTCAGGCGGATCTCTGTGAGTTTGAGGCTAGCCTGGTCTACAGAGCAAGATCCAGGACAGGAACCAAAACTACACAAAGAAACCTTGTTTTGAAAAAAAACAAAAAAAAAAAACAAAAGAAAAAAAACCTAGGAAGTATTATGGGAGCCATGTCTGTGATGATATTGCTGTGTTAATGCTGTGTTAATGATTTTTAATATCACTGGGACCAAATAGCCAACAGAAACAACTCAAAGAAGGAAGGGTTTATTTCATTTCACAATGGTGAGTCCATTGTGGTGAAGAACTATGGCAGGAACAGCTCCATTAGGTAGCAAAAACATGAGGTGTTATATTCTTCAGCTTCCAACTGAACCACAAGTGGATATAACCTCATACTCCCAGTGAGTTTATACCCCTTTAGTTTGCTGGTTCAATGCTATAAAATTCCACTATCTCTCAATCCAGTGCCACTGAATATTGGAACATTTGAGCCTATGGGTTGCAGTTTGATTCAGACCTTAACAATGGCATAGAGGCTCACAGAGACTGAGGTGACAATCACCAAGTCTGCGTGGGTCTGAGCTAGGTCCTCTGCACACACACACATGCTGTGGTTGCATAGCTTGGTGTTCCTAACAGTGGAACTGGGGGTGTCTCTGATTCTTTTGCTTGCCTTTGGGACACTTTTCCTCTTCCTCTGTTATCTTGTCCAGCCCTGATATGAGGTTTTGTACCTAGTCTTATTGTAATATGTTATGCTGAGTTTGGTTGATATCCTGGAGAGGCCTGCTATTTTCTGAAGGGAAAGGGAAGAAGAGTGGATCTGGGAGAAAGGGGAGGTGTGAGGAGGGACTGGGAAGCTACAGTCGGGATGTAATGTATGAGAGAAGAATGTTTTTTCTTAATTAAAAAAGAAACAATGGTATACTTTACATCCTAGCCTCAAGCACATTCTTAAAATCCAAAACACAGACTCCCACCAAACCCCCATACATACCCCACAATCCATTTCTACTCTCTTGGTTTCTGAGCTTATTCCAGGCTATACATTCACATCTGAAATTTTTTTATTTTTTATTTTATAATTTAATTTTACATATCAGCCACAGATTCCCCTGTCCTCCCTCCTCCCGCCCCACCTACCCTCCCCCCAGCCCACCCCCCCCATTCCCATCTCCTCCAGGGCAAGGACTCCTATGGTGATATTTTATTTGTACTGAAATGTGATTTTATTGTATGTTAATAAATAAATTTGCCCGGGGGTCAGAGATAATAGCAAGCCATAGCAGAAGTCTGGCAGTGGTAGCACACACCCTTAATCCTGACCACATGACAGGCAGATCTCTGTGTGTTCAAGAATACAACCAGCATGGAAACACACGCCTTTAATCTCAATACCAACCATAGAAGACCTGGAGGTCTGTATAGATGGGCAGTGACAAGGAGGTCATGTGGTTGGGTTTACAACCAATGAGAAGGCAGAATAGAAAGTCAATAAAAAGGACAAACACACAGGAAGTAGGTCTCTTGCTGAGGAGGACAGCAGGGGCAGTGAAGGGTAAGGTTTTTAGCTCTTAGCTATTGCTCTGACCTCTTGGGCTTTCATCTCTGCATTGGCTCTGTGTTTCTTATTTAACAAGACGGTTACATCTACAGACTCCGCTGGAGATTCAGCTCAGCCTGGTAGATTCAGTTGAGGCAGCTCCAGTCCCCTCCTCCTTTCACCCAAACTGAGCAAAGTGTCCCTGAATACGCCCCAGGCTCCAAACAGCCAGCTCATGCACTAAGGACAGGTCCGGGTCCCACTGCCTCGGGGCCTCCCAAACAGTTCAAGCTAATCAGCTGTTTCACTTATCCAGAGGGCCTGATTCAGTTGGGGGCTCCTCAGCTATTAGTTCATCGTCCATGTGTTTCTACTAGTTTGGCTATTTGTCCCTGTGCTTTTTTCCGGCGAGAAAGAGAAAGAGAAAGTATGAGCAAGAATTGTTGAGACCACATCTGAAATTTTGAAGCTAGAAACTGCAGATGAGAGAGAACGAGTGGCATTTGTCTTTAAGATTCAAACGATAATGCTAGTAGACATGCTAATGTTAAAAGAAGAAAACTAGAGTAGTCTCACCCCTAAAAGTAGACTGCAGGCAACTAGTGGCTGCTGAGAGAGGAAGATTTAGTCTTAGTCTTCCCCAGGGATGAGCTCCCTGGTTGGTTATCGAATACAAAGTGGTCAGCCCGAAAATCACACATGTACACACAACACTAAATGGATTCAGCAAGTTGTGTTTCTATATTTATGCATACATATGTTACAATGCTAAGAAAAGAAAAAGAGGCCATGAATTTGAGAGGGAGGTAGTGGGAAAAGGACATGGAAGGGGTTGGAGCAAAGAGAGAGATGGGAGGGAATGTTGTAAATATATTTTAATTAAAATAAAATAAATTCTTAAAATAGAAGAAAAGGTCTTAAAGAAAAAATCATTTTCGCATAAGAAATTTTGCCTGTGGACTAGGGTGTCAGCTGCTGTTCAAGGATTTCCAACCTCCTGACAGTTCATACAAACACATATGTCAATTTCTTAAAAATAAATTTCAATATCCCTCTGGAAAAACAACAACAGACCAGAATAACTCACCACCTCAAATTGCTCAGTGTAACAAAAATGTTACAAAGGATTAGTTACAAAGAATATCTTGAGTAATGGACTGTGTAGTTGGTATTTAACAGACAAAATGTAAAAGAAATCCCTTTAAAGTCATTGAGACATGCTTTTAAAAATCCTCAAAGTTGTTAAGAAAATTCTTTTCTGGGGTAAGACGACTTAAATAAACAAATTGTACAATAAATGTAAATGGACAGATAATCTGCACTGGTTTCCCATAACGGTAACTGCTATAAGCTGAGTCATCTATGTGCCAGGCATTACAGCAGTTTGTTATCATTTTTGTAGCTATTTCCATTCTATAAATGTATATTTTATAATTCACGTAAGAATAAAATATGGCTCATAAGTTATCTCCAAGTTTAACCTTCCTCTTCAGTGTAGGACAATCAGCTGATCTTTCCTCTCTAAATGGCAGGATGAATCTGGGCTAAAGTGCCCTAATGTAATGTTCATTTGCCTGTGTCTCATCAGTGTCTATTAAGGAGGAACTGAACAATTTAGCAGAACATTATAACAGAATTATGAATATTGATAATCTTGCATAAAAATTGCATAGTTACCTTACTGAAAACACTAAGAGCAATTTTAAGTCTACTCTTTTTGTTCATTCTTGTGTTTTCTTTCTGAAGCATAATAAAAACCCTTCAGCAATTTTAAAGTTTTTATAGTAGATACATGACCAGTGGGTGCCTATGATCATTGGGGACAGAATTTCTGAAATTCAAGAGCTACACGAACCATTTCTCTCTTTATATTCTGAATTAGCATGGTTTCTGCTCTGCTAAGTGAGATACACATTACACATAACTACAACACATAATGTGTTATCCAAGCAGTTAACAGTATAAATAATAAAATTAGGGTCACCGTGTGTCCTCACTAGACATTTTCATGAAGAATATTGTTGATAATAGAGACTGGTTAATTTTTTCTTCAAGGGTCATAGAATAAAAAGATAAATCTAGCATAAAAATCTAAATGAGAAACAAATGAGGTTTAAAACATTTGGGGTTCTGATAAACATTTCCATATTACAATACTCTGACTACAAAATGTGGAGAAAGTTAAAGAGGTTGAACAAGGAAGGGATGTGAGTGAGTAGCAAAGTTTTGTTGCTAAGGAACAGATAATGAGTACCTCATAGGAAAGTTGATATAGCAATTAGCTCTTCTCTTAGGAATAAGAAGAAAATAAAGGAGATAGAAAAAGTTTTCAAGAACTATGTTCTAATAATAATAAAAAGAAACCCACAAAAGAAACGACCCCTAACCCATCTGCCTAGCATTATCTTCCTGCTGTAGCAATGACTAATTAGCCTCCCACCCTTGTCCAATATTGAGAATATCAAGGTCGTTCTGGAGTTTGATTGTTGTTGCATATAACATTCCTATCACAAGCAGCCTTTGATAACTCTTTCCCAAAGACTATTGAAGATCTATAAAATGTTATAGTAAGAATAACAGTCAAATTCATTTCAAAAATCCAAAAGATCCAAACAGTACACTATTACACTTTCATTTGTCCCCATATGAAAAAAGGAAATCTGAATTGCTCTTGCTTTCAGCCAGAGTCCCAATAAAAATGTGAAATGATATAATGCAAATTTGCTCTTTAAGTGATAATAGTAATGCAGTGGTACATAAAATAATTCTGAATTGAAAAAGTCTTATTTGGGAAAATAATGGGATAAATCAAATAAGCTATTAAAAAACACAGTAAGAAGCTAAAATTTCACTCCTCAAATTACAGATTACTGAGACCCACTTTAAGATAAATAAATGACAGTTCTTACTGTGAGAGTCTTGACTTTGTAATTTTAATTAAAAGGAAAACATAAGAATATCACATGCAAAGAAAATATTTTCTTGCTTATATGTACCATTAAAGGTTCTCTGCCTTTAAAAAGTGAGGGTTATGTTTCTAAAAAAAATATTATCAGCCCAGAAATTGCATACCAACAAGCAACATTATACTGACAAACCAGGTTGTTTATGTATTTAGGAACACAGAAAGAGAGACATGCACCCATAATATGTGTGTAACAACAATCAATAAAAAAGGGGTCATAGATTTGAAAAGGAGCAAGGAGGGTTATATGGGAGGGTGTAGAAGAAAGAAGAAGGAGGAAATGTTTTAATTACAGTTTCTTAAAAAAAATAGAGTAAAAAAATGACATTGATTTATTTTGACCTACTTTTAAAACATTTTTAGTATCTGGTTAGCCCAATTCTTTGCTTTTAAGAATAATAAGATTGGCAATACAATCAAAATCTATCGTCTTGTGTTTTCAAGGAAAATTATTTCAGTGGTTTCAGACTTCACAATGAAAGCACAAACATCTAAATTTTCTATACAATATATCAACAACTGGCTAATCTATACACCCAGAATTGAATGGATGTTAAAGTATTTTCTGTAACTCATTTTATGGTGTTGGACTTGTATAGGTTTCTCAAAGACATTCATTATTCTCCATTACTGCGTTGCTACAGAAGAGATGGAACCATAATGCAAAAAAAAAAAAATCTCATTTTGTCCCATCAAGATGATTGTAAGGTAGCACTAATTTTATGTCTTTACTCCCTAAATGCTGATCACATGCTGGATAGGCAAGTGAGAAAGACAAATGCATGCTTTATGAAAATGTTGACAGTTTATCAGACACAACATTAGAAAACAAATATATTTAAGCTGTGAATAATTTAAATCATGCACATCTGTAGAGATGAATTTGAAGCAAACAGAAGGAGCTAGGATACAGGGCAATGCAGAGGGGGAAATATATTTTCCTCTTCCTGGTGAAAAGGCTTTAGGAAATAATGAGAATATTGTAGACTTGATGTTCATTGCAGTGGAAAATTGACGAAGGGCTTCAGGTGGAGAAAGATGGGTCAGTATGACAGATGAAGAAGCCAGCTCTGACAATAATAGCTAGACACGAGGAAAGTACTCCATCCTGTAAATGGGAAATCAAGTGAAAATGAGATAGTAGCAGCCAAGCTAAAGAATAATCATTTTACAGTCTAAAATAATCTATTTTACAGTGAGGAGGATAAAAGAAAGTACAAGAATAAGAACTAACAGAGGGAAATAACTATAATACCTCCTTGGAAAATATGATACAATGTAAGTGATCTACAGATTTTTTTTAAGTTACAGGCTTAAGTTTCTTTTAAAAAATTATTTATGTGTTTTAAATATATGAGTGTTTTGTCTGCACACTAGAAGAGGGAATCAGATCCTATGGAACTACAGTTATAGACCATTGTGAGATGTCATGTGGGTGTTGGGAATTGAGCTCAGAACCTCTGGGATAGCCTCCAGTGCTCTTAACCACTGAGTCATCCCTCCAGCCTTACAGATGTTTCTTGGATAAAATAATTAGTGATTTATTGACTGATGAGAAGTTTAATTCAATGCACATATAGTAGATCACATAATGTGCCATGGGTTAGTTTTGATTCCGTAGATAAACAGTTAAAATGATATCAAAGCTTTTGTATTTGCAGGACTAAAGAGATGGGGACACTGCTAACTGAATGGAATTTTAACCTTCGTGCATTGAATTGTGGTTTGACTGGGACTTAATTCTGATGTCATAGACTGCTTGGCAAATACTTACAGTTGAGTGCCAAAAAAGAAGGCATTCTCGAGCACAATTTCAAACCGTTCAAACTGGCTAGAAAATTGGGTGTTAAAGTCAATAGAATTTGCATTTATGAAGATTCATAGGCATAGAAGTGAATTTTTCAGAATGTTTGTATCTCAACCCCTAGAAAATAAGGAAAATGAAACATTAAACTGAGCCTGCAACTCACCTCCTCTGTCACTTATGACACTTGATTCTGTACTCTGCAAAATTAGAGTATAATGTCAGAAAGCATTTGGTTGATGGTTGGAGAAAATATTAAATAATGCTGTTATTCACAAATAAATGTCAGCAGAAAATACAGCATTACTTGCTCCTAAATTTGTGTACCTCTTACACATAGATTATATGAACTTGGGGGGAAAAATGTGTTGCATTGTATTCTAGGCATTGTTTCCCACTTGCTTATAACAACAAAGCTTTCCCCACTTGGAAATTATAATACACATTCGCATCTCAAATGAGCCCTTCCAAAGAAAGTGTACCTCTTGAGAGCTACTTGAATCATCTATGTAGAAAATAGCTATTGCTAGTCTATAGTATTAGAGAATAAAAAGCTACTGTCTCTAATAATGAATCACTATTTTTCCTATCTGAAATAAGTTTCTTATAGTGATTTTTATATTGGACCTTGTCAAAACTAAAATGCCACAGCTTTACTTGCTATTTATAAACTCCATAGTCTTGACACTGGTATAAGAAAACATATAATAAACCTTAAAAAGCAAGCACATTCCATCAGTTATGGGCTTTGCTTTTGTACAATCTGGAATCTCCGAAATGCCTAGAAAACTAAGGGGTTATTTTTGTTGTTGTTGTTGTTTTGTTTTGTTTTTGTTTGTTTGTTTGGTTGGTTGGTTGGTTTTTTTGGTTTTTTTGAGACAAGGTTCCTCTGTGTAGTTTTGGTGCCTGTCCTGGATTTCTCTCTGTAGACCAGGCTGGCCTCGAACTCACAGAGATCCGCCTGGTTCTGCCTCCCAAGTGCTGGGACTAAAGGCGTGTGCCACCACTGCCCAGCTGGAAAACTAATTTTTAAACCTTCTGGGTTAGTCACAAAATGCAATGTCTTAAAAATGTTAAGATTTGATAAGACTAAGAATAACATCTAGCAGGAAATTCCTAACCTATCTTGGAATTTGTCACCCAAGAAAGAATTCAATATGGTATTCAGAAAAGTTAAGAAATCTTTTTAACCACTGAAAAGATGGTCCTGTGGGTAACTGTATCTGCTGCCAAAGCTGATGGTGTGAATTCAGTCCCTGGGACCCACATTGTAGAAGGAAAGAATGACTCCTGCAAGTTGTCCTGTCTGCCACACACGCATAAATGCACATACACACACACACACACACACACACACACACTAAACATAACTAGGCTGGCATAATTAGAAAAAGAAATCCTTATAGCAACTGTAAAATTTTTATTTAGTATGTGCTGCACACATGATGAACGCTGATCTTTATTCAGTGAGCTCCTTGCTTGACCAGTAACTCACTGGAAGTGACTACTTTCACCTTCACTTGGATGCAGACTTTAATTCCTAAGAGACAGGTGTAGCTTCTCAGGTAATTAAACAGTTTGTTTCATTTAATGTCAGAGTAAAAAACAAATACCTGACGGTGTGAAGGTAGCAACCTTAATTACCATTCCTAGAGCTACTACAAATCACTTGTGGGTGCGTTCTATCTTAATTATATAGCAGAACGAAATGGTAACACTACCTGGGAAGGAATGCTTGCTGTAAAACCTGACACATGGGCAGATAACATACAACAGTGAGAAGCTTACTGAGGGACAAAGCCCCAGCTTGGGAATGCAGGAACTCTTTCTGTTTGATCATCCCTATTATTGCCTCACACAGCCAATACTCTTAGCTGTAAAATGGAAGTGGCTATATTTTTCAATGTCTACAATATAATACACAACAAAATGATTAAAACCTGTAGCAATGTTTTCTGCTTACAAGGAAAAGACTATTGCATTCGAACGAAAACGGCATGACAAATATGTCACAGTTATTAGTTGTTAGGACAAACAGCGATTTCATTTAGGATTATTCATGATGTGATGAGTGATATTTTCTGTCAGTTAAGAACATTTGTCGAGCGGCCACACTGGATTCAAGTAGGCAATTTCCACTCTCTGTCCTATCCTCCACTATAGTCTTCCAGTGTCCTCCCCAGCCCTGTAACACATGCTTGAAGGAGCCTCTAATCCTTGCAGAAAATCCAGCTTTCCCCCATCCCCTCATCCCCTCGTGTCCACTGCCAACACTAGAAATACTTTCTACCTGGGATCCCCAGTGAACACACTGAGATGGGATATAAGAAGTGCGGTGATCTCCACTCTTCTTCCTGTCCTCCGCTACTGTCTCTCCATTCTTATCCCCCTATCCCTGGGGCAGACTGCTGCAGGGTCCCAACCCTCCTTCCCTCCATTCCCCGGGGACACCACCAAACCTTACTGCAAACCCAGCTCCCCCGACGCCCTGCCATCCCTTTGTGTCAGTTTCCAATACCTGGAAATGCAGGAGGCCGTGGGAGTATACAGCAGGTGACAACTAGTGTTCAACAGGCAGACCCACCCTGATGGGAGCCCCACCTGGAAAGGCTGTAAGGTCACTGGCTGTAAATGACTGGTTGCTCCTGTCTGTAATTTCTCTCATGTGCCACTAATTTCCTTCCTAAGAACTGCTATGGGTGTTTTCCCACTGTGTGTGTGTGTGTGTGTGTGTGTGTGTGTGTGTGTGTGTGTGTGT